>JAKTXL010000070.1:0-72653 GCA_030582535.1 Insectozyma bohioensis | reverse complement strand
TTTTTTTTTTTTTTTGCAACTACAAATCATTCATTTTTTAATAACAACAATTTATTATTGAATCAACTTATTATTATTAATGTTTATATTATTCCTCATTATTAAATAAAGAAATATTTATTGGTTTTATTACTATATTACATAAAGATTCCCAATATATATGTATAAATAATTAATATTAGAGCATATTTTCATAATTACAATTACTTAAATATTTTTTATACCATTCATTATTAGATCATATTATATTCAAAGAAGGTATATTGATAGGTTTATATACTTAATTATATACTTTAATTCCATGTCCGTGTAGATCTCTATACGATCTCTAAATGATCAACAAAAGGATTATTAATCCGGCTCCCATTTAATGGTGGCTAGTAAAATCGGGAAAAACGAAATGGCCCAAACCCCGTTTCGTTCATTTTTTAGAAATTCCAAAAAGTCAGAAAACCTGTACCACGTTAAAATGGGCTAAAACCTTCTTTATTAGATTCTCCTGGAGTTTCTCGTTCCAAATAAGTAATTAAAAGGGTATGTTGTAATACAAAAATTCAATTTTATTTCGATCTGAAAAATATTTTTTAGAAAATTTTTATATAAAAACTATAAACTTAATTATTCTGAATATACATAAAAGAATTATTGATAAATGAAGAAGTTAAAAGTTTAATTAAATAAAGAATTTTCTTCTTTAGTTGCCATTGGATTGATTTGAAATTTTTGTTCTTAATCTTTTTTTTTTTCATTTTTTTTTATTTTTTGCAGCCGAAACTATACGAACGGGGGGGAAAAAAAGTAGAGAAGAAATCAATAAACATATTATTAAAGTATTTATTATTATTTATATAATAAATTAATATCATCATTCTTATCAATTACAATTATGATTTTAAAAGGTTCATAAATGTAATTAATTAAATCAATATTATAATTATTATTAAATTTTTTTCATTATTTAATAATTTTTTTTCATGATTTTCATCATTAGTTTAATATTATTGAATTATTTTGATTTTTGGATAATATTGTTAAAAAAAATTTATTGAATTTGTACCAAATTTAAAAATATCATTTATATTCCATATAATTATTTATATTATTTGTTGATGTTAATAATTGTTTATCATTGATACCTATCATATTATTAAATTGTTCTCTATTTGATAATGATGATTCATAATCTAATTCAATTTTTAAATCTTCTATTAAATCTTCAATATATGAAGATGTTGATTCATGATTTATTTCAATAATATAAGATGAATAAATTGGTGTTGTTAATTCAAGTTTGAATTGATGAAATAAAAAAAATTTGAATTGAATTGAATTGAATTGAATTGAATTGGGAAACTTTATCTTCTTAAATAGTTCTTGTTTCATTTTGCCTAGTATTTCAAAAATTCTAATTACTATTGATTATTAGAAGGAATATATGGTTATATATATGTGATGGAAATAACTTAAAACTTTCAAATAGAATTAATAAAATTCAAGATAATATATATAAATCATTATTTTTTTTTTGCATTCATATATATATATTGTATGTTTTTCATAAATAAATTAAAAAACAACCAAAAAAAAAAAAAAAAAAAAAAATTAAAAAATTTAATTTCGCTTTTATTTCGCTCAAATATTAACTAATATTTTTTGTTTTATTGGAACATATGTATATATTGAATTACCAATTTTTTTTTACATTTTTGTATTGTTATATCTAGTAATTTATTCATTTAAATAAATAAATATTTATTTATTGTTAGTTAATTGAAATTGGGACGGAATCAACTAAATTTCAAGATTTTAAATTTAAGATTTTAGATTTTAGATTTTGAGTTTTTCTTTTTCTTGGTGGTGGGGTTAGGGAAATAGAGAGAGCGATGATGATGCAAAGAAGGAAAAATTTTAGATATACAAACATTCTTTTCAATTTCATTTTCAGTTTTTTTCTATTTTTAAAATTCTCTTTTTCTTTTTCTTCTTCTTCTTCTTTTTCTTCTTTTTACAATTAATCAATAAATCAAATTAAATCATGGGTTATCAAACACCTTTAAAAGTAGTTACTAAAAAATTATCAGATAATATACTTAGTGTATCATGTCCATTTTCAATATTAGATAAATTAAATGTTGGAGCAAGAATGATATTATTTAATTATAATTCAGAAATAATTATTTGGTCACCAATTCCTTATAATAAAGAAATTTTAGAAAATTCAATTAAAGAATTAACCACCCAACCTTTTACAATTAAATATATTTTTATAATTAATATTGAACATAATTTATGTGCTCAAGAATATATTCAACATTATCCAGATATAAAATTAATTGGTTCTGAATTAACTAAAAAATGTTCAATTGATATTAAATTAACTAATGATCAAAGTATGAAAATTATTAAAGATAAAGAAGGTTGGAATGAATTAGGTATCGAAGATGATTCAATTATTAATAATTTTGAATTAATTTATAATTCTTATCATAAAAATAAAGAATTAATATTATTTGAAAAAAATTCAAAATTATTATTTGTTGCTGATTTAATTTTTAATTTAGGTATTCATGGAACAACATCAGGTGATTATATTTTAGAACAATATTCTTTAAAATTTGGTTATAATAAAAATTTTAATCCTCATGGTGGTTGGTCATTTTTTACAAGATATTTACAACCTTATAGTTTAATTGGTTGTTATTTAATGAATAGATTACAAGGTACAAGACAACATCCTGAAAAAACAAAAGAATTAATTGAATTATTAAATCAATGGGATTTTAATGATATAATTGTTGTACATGGTGATACAATAAATGATGGTAAAAAAGCTCTTGCAAATGTATATTTATAGAGTAGAAATAAAATTAAAATTATTTATTTAAAATAAACATAATTTCCAATTATTTTCACGACAAATTTCTCCCCAATCAATAATTAAATAACCATTTGGATTTTTATCCCATATAATTTTAGTTAATATCCAAGATTTTTTAAAATTTTCAATTATTATTATTATTGAAGATTTTTTAAAAATTATTGTTTGATATAATTTATTTATAAAATTTCTATTTGATTCATTATAACTTGCAACACTACAAATTATTAATGGTAAACATAATTTATAATACATTTTTGTTGAAATTAATTCTTCAATTTGATTTAAACTTATACCTAAAATTCTTTGAATATTTGATGATAATGGTGATTGATTTTCAATATATAAATAATTATATAAATAACAAATATTTTTAAATAATTTAAATAATAAATTATTTAAATAAATTGCATTTTTTGTTAAATCTTGATTCGTTTTTTTAATTTTACAATTATTTATTAATTTAATTATTTTAATTGATTTTTGATTAATTAATTCATGATATTGATTAATTTCATTACGTAAATTTGAATTTTTTAAATTTGAATTATTAATTAATTTTTTTTCATTTAATATAATTCCAATTATTAATATTAATGGATTTAAAAAACCTTGAAATGAATCAATTTCATTCTCATCATCTTCTAATTCTAGTTCATTTTCAATTTTTAAATAATCATTTATTGGAAATTTAGTACCATTTAAATGACTTTCAGAATTCATTATATCAAAATATTGAATTGATGATAATAAAAAATTATTTTTATTATTATATGAAGAACAATTCTTGTTTTTAAATTTATTAAATAAATTAATTAATCCATTATATTTTTCAATAATTAATTTATAACAATTATCAAATATAATTTTCCAATTATTTATATCTCCAATACATATATAATTAAATAATTTAATTAAATAATAATTTAAAATAATTAATAAATCATAATCATCATTTATATTATCTAATCGTTGATTTATTAATATTGATGCAGTTTTCAGATATGTATCTATATGACTATTATTATCTTGTTCTTCATTATTATTATTATTATTATTTTGTAAACAATATAATTGTCCACCCCAAGTAGCTAATGCATTAGCTATACAAGGTTCTAATTTAGATAATTGATAAAAATTTAAAATAAATGAATTTGATGATTCATGACCAATATTTAAAATTTTAGATATTTTTAATTGATAAAATTCTAAATAAAATTTTCCTTTTTCATCAAGATATAAATGTGATGAAGGTAAAGAATATTGAGTATTTGATATTACATTCATATTAAGATGACCTACATCATCCATTGTTTCTATATGTAATTCTTCTTCATCTTCTTCTTCATATTCTTCTTTTGATTCTATTACTTCTTTGATATTTAGTATTGGAATATTATTTTTTTTTGTAGATTTTTTAGATATGATATTAGTATTATTATTAGTATTAGTACTAGTATTAATGGTTGAAGGCCAAATACATTGTTGATTTCTTGATTGACATGCTAAACAAATAGGTGAAGATTCATCACATTTTTTTCTAAATAGGGTTAGTAAACAAAAAAACACATATTTAAAATATAAATTAAATTAAATCTTTAATAAAAACTTACTTTCTTTTTCTACAATTTAAACAACCTGTTTTACTTCTAAATCTAGTACCTACTATATTATTTAATTTAACAAATCTTTGTTGAAATCCATTATCATTATTTTTTTTATTAATAATTTTTGTTGTTGTTGTCGTTGTTGTTGTTAAAGAAGAAGAAGAAGATTCAATTAATTGATTTGATGATTCATTATTTTTAAAAAAAGATTCTATATCAACTACTGAAAACATGAAAATGAAAATCAAATGAAATGAAAATTTCAATATATAGATAATGAAGTGGTGGAGATAAAAAAAAAACTATTTTTCTTTATCTTGATTTGAAAAATAGGAACAAAAGAAAAAAAAAAAAAAAAAAAAAAAAAAAAAAAAAAAAAAAAAAAAAAGATAGAACTAAAAAATGCATGCGGAATTATTTAACTAAATTAGGCAATTTATAACATTATAGTATAAGATAAGTAATAAATATATAAATATATTCAATGTTGTCAGATTATAAAATATATGATAAGTAGAGAGATAACAGAAGTTTCAATATGATGATTATAACTATAATGATTTAATATTTAATAAAAAGAATCTTAATTTTATATAAAATGTAACATTGTAGTAGAAATCCAAAAGCGACAAAAAAATCGGAATAATAAAAAAAAGTGCACCTGGTAGCGTCGTATCTTTCTATAGCCCCGGAAAAATCAAATTTTCTCCAAAAATCAATTTTTCTGTTTAGTTAAAGTGCATAATATAAATTAATGTATAAGACGGACTTTAATGTTTTCTTTTAAATTGTCCGATCTGATGGATAACAATCAGAATCAAACAGAATAGAATAGAGAGAATAGAGAATATAGAGAGAAAACCAAACATCTATACATATATATATACATATTTTTGTAAGATGTTAATAAAGTTTGCAACCAACCAATTATATTATATTATATCATATCAATCAACTTAGTATATGAAATCATTCCATTTTTTTTTTAATTTTCGTCTTTTCTTTTCTTTTCTTTTCTTTTTTGTATTTCACTGTATATACAAATATATATATATATATTTATATAGATATATCTATGTAGATATCAAATCAGACCATTTTGAATGGTGTTTATAATAGTAGCAATGATAATAAAATTGATTAGATATGTATTATATAATAATATGAAAAATTACTAAAAAATTCGTCAATTATTGGTTTTTTCAATTTTTATACGATGTTTTTTTTTTTTTATCGTTTCTTTCTTTCTTTCTTTCTTTTTCTAGAAATGAATAATAAATGTTTATTTAAAATTGTTTGTCGGCTTTATTAATTAAATATATTGAAAATTGTTTCAATTTTAATTTTAATTTTGTCACATTAAAATAAATCAAAATGATGGTGTGGGGGAGGGAGTCAAGTTTAAGTCAAGTTAAGTTAAAGTCAAATTTCACACTAGAATATGTAGAGAAATGAAAATCCGAGTAATTTACAACAAAACTAAAAAGAAATAATAGCAATATTAAATTTAATTTAATTTAATTTAATTTAATTAGTTTAACTTTATAATATATATGAAATGGTTTAATGTTTGCCGTTTGCTTTTTTAAAATTAGTAGTATACTGTTTTTTTTTCTTTCTACTGTTGGATTATAAAACTCCGAAATTTATTACTACTGGAAAAATAGAGAGAAAAAAGAATAGAAATATTTAAATTAAATACCTCGGACTAACACTAACACTAACAGATTTCTGTTCCATTTCCTTTCCCCCCAATACAATACAAATCAAAACTGTGTAACAATGAACTGCATACTAGTTTATACATCAAATATTCAATATACAATATATACAATATACTTCTTTAATTATCGTTTAATATTTAATAAAAAGACTACTACTACTACTACAACTACAACTAATTTAATTTAAAAGTATGATTAAATCTATTAATACATAATTATATAATATAAAACCTATTTATTAAAACTCCTTTTTAAAGTAGAATTGAAAATTTAATTAAATTTAATTAATTTAATTTTTTTTTAATTTTTAATTTTTATTTTTATTTTCATAAAACAACAAAATGACCCCCAGTAGACTAAAGAAGATGAACTATTATTATATTTTATTATTACTTTTTATTTTCAAATGTACAATCTGTATTTTTTTTATTACAACCTTCACATTTATTTAAAATTGAATTGAAAACACATTTAACTTTTCTTTTACGACATGATATACAACTTGATTTTCTTGAATTATCAACAATTATTTTATTATTATTTTGAGATTCTTCATTTTTAATAATAATTGAAGATAATTGATTTTGATTTTGATTTTGATTTTGATTAATTTGAATTATTTTATTATCTTGTTCTTTAATAAATTCTTGTTGTTGTTTTTTTTTAATTATTTTTTTTGAATTATTTTTTTTATTATTCATTATATCTTCTTTTGTAAAACCTTTTGAAAAACAACAATTTAAATTTTTTAAATTACATGATTTACAACTTTTAAATTTTATAAATTTTTCACAATTAAAAATTATATTATAATCATTATTAATTTTAATTTTTTCATCATTTAATAATTTATTTTTTTCATTAATTGATAAATTAAATTTATAAACAACTTCTTCAATATCTTTTGATATAATTATAATTTCGGCATTACATTTAACTTTTCTAATTCTACATGAATCACATGAAGGACCTAATCTTTGTCTTCTTTTACTATTTGTAGTAGCAGTAGCAGTAGCAGAAGTTGTAGTTGGTGATGATATAACTGAAGAAACAGATGAAGAAGATGAAGATGCAGATGAAATAGAACATTTTTGATGATGATGATTTATATGATTATGAGTTAATTCTGGAGTAGATGGTGATGATATAGATGATACAGATGATGCAGAAGTTAATGAAGGTGATGCAGATGATTGATCATTATTATTAATATTATTATTAATAATCAAATTTTTAGTGGTGGTATTGGTTGTATTAAGTTGTTGTTGTTCAAATAATACAGCACTAGATAATAAACCTAAACCATGACTATTTCTAGTAGTTTCAAATTTTAATAAATTTGATTCAGTTAATTTTTGAGTATTTGGTAAAGAAAATGAATGATGATGATTTAAAGTTGGTTGTTGAGGAGTTGAAACAGTATAATTATTTAATGGAGGTAAAATAACATTATTAGATATGAGTGGTTGATGTTGATGTTGATGTTGTTGATTATTATTATAAGATTTTGGTGATAAATTTAATGGAGGTAAAATAGTATGTAATTGTTTTGGAGTACTACTATAAGAATAATAATCGTTTGAATGAGTAGTAGTATTAGTATTATTATTGTTATTATTCATTATTGAATATGATATTAAGTCAGACATGTTTAAAATATATTATTGATTTGTTTAAAAGTAAGTGATAAAAAAAAAAATCCAGATAAAAAAAATTTAAATTTTTGGAGAAATAATTTGATATTTAAATAAATAAAAATATTTTTGCAGCAGGGCCTTTTTTTATTTTTATTTGGGAGGGGAATTAAATAAAATAAAAAAAAAAAAAAAAAAAAAAAAAAAAAAAAAAAAAAAAAAAAAAAAAAAAAAAAAAAAAAAAAAAAAACTGTGAGATTTATTATTTATTATTTAAAAATGAATCATCATTAACATAGTCAATGGAGTTATAAAACTGTGAAAAATTATCAAATCATAAACTAAAAAATTAAATGAAATGAAATGAAAATGAGAAAACACCGAATTGCATATTACTTAATTTGTTACTTACTTAATTTGTATGTAAATTGAGTCAAACGAAAGAGAAAAAGAAAAAGAAAAAAATGTTTTATTGTTTTCTGGTTTGTTTTATTCCGATGTCTCTTTTTTATTACATTTATCCTGTGGTGGGTGGATATTGTATTGTTGTATTGTATGGTACGGTATTTTAAACTCAGAAGACAGAAGACTCATAAGGAAAATTACGGAATCAATTTTATTTTTATTTTTTTATTTTTTTTTTTTTTTTTAACTTCTATTTTTCCCCAATTTACATTATATTATATTATATAATATTTTGTCTCGTGCAACCTCTATCTCTACCTCTTCAACTCCCCTCCCTTTCTACCACCACCACCACTTACTACCACTTACTACCACCAACTACCACCACTACTCACTCTCCGACACGTATTAAAATAATGGATCTATATCTTTGTTTCCTACAAATCTATTTAACTTAAGGATAAATAAATATTAATATCATTGTGGATTAAATTTAAAATTTTAAAATTATATAATATAATATATTATAATATAATAATAAAAAACAATAAAAGTTAATAAAAATCGAAACATTCTTATGATTGGCTTGACTTTTAAAAAAATTTTCGTTTGTTTTATTAAATTGTATATATTATAATATATTATAAATATAACCTCGCTTTATATTTAAAATTTCGGACTTCTTTTCCATCGCAGATTTTAAAAAATCCTTTAAACCGAAAACGAAAACGACTCAATTTTTTATTTTTATTTTTATTTTATTTAAAATTTACTACACTATGCTATATTATACTAACTTAAGTGTATATATTAATAATAATAGAATTTAATAGAATATATATCTATGCTTGTGCAATATATGTGAAATGATACACAAATATACAAATAGATAGAGACTTAGATAGTTATATATATATATTGAGAGATATATAAAAAGATTATCCTGGGGTATTCTCTCTCTTCGAAAAGTTTTATTGGTTTTGTAATACGTTTTTTTTATAGAGGAGTAAATAGGAAAAAAAAGAAAAAGAAAAGTCCGTAACTCCAAAAACTTAGTTTGTTTTTTTTCTGCCTTGCCTTGCCAAATTTTAAAATTTTTAAATTTGAAATTATCTAAATTAAATTATTTAAATATACTCGGTATTATTATTCTTAGTATTGATGGGTGGTGGTTGACTCAGTTTAAATAAACTTACATATTTCAATTATTTGACTATTATATTAAATTATATTAAATTATATTATATTATATTATATTATATTGCCCAAAATAGAAAATACTACGCTAAATTTTTACATTTATTGTTTAAATTCACAAGCTCTTCTTTTCTTTTCTTTTCTTTTGGATCTTTCATTTGATGATGATCAATAGTTTCAGATTTTAGATTTGTTGGTTTGTAGTATTTTATCTTATATTTTTCAAATCATACTCCGAAGTAACATATTTTGCGTATTTGTATTTGAATATGTTTTTTTTTTTTTATTTTTTCTTCTCTAAGGCAAAAAAAAAACCTACAAAATATTTTATGGTGGGGCGGACAAAATAAAATAAAATAAGCAAGACAGAAAAAAAAAAAAAAAACATTTTAAAACGATAATTTTCTATAATGTCTTTCTACTTTAAAAGTATTCAAGTATTTAAAGAATAAGTAACTCCATCATAACGATTTATTTATTTCAGAAGATGATGATGGTAATTATAAAAAAAAAATAAACCCTGGCTAAAAAAAAAAAATCAAAGAACTAAAGTTTCGCTTTTACGTCTTTTTCTTTTCATTTATTTTCTTGAAACAAACAAAATATAAATTTATTATTTAGGAAATAACACATTATCTCCTAATCATACTTTAAAAAAATTCTTTGAACCCCATACCGAGGCAAAAAAAACAAAAAAACTCCATATTTTTAATTTTTCTTCTTTTCTATCTTTATCTCAAAAAAAAATATCAAAACCTTTTTCTTCTTCGAGTGAGTGGTGGAGGGGCAGCAATATATGGAATTTATTATATTCTTCTTTACTTTTTTTTTTAAACTGTGCATTTTATTTTTAACATTAATCAATCAATCTCGGAATCAAAAATCAAAAAATGAATCATAATCATATATCATATGAAACAAACCCTCTCTTTTTCTTTTCTTTTCTTATCGATTATTTTTTTTTTTTAAGATATATATGCTCGGTTAAAAATTATCAATTTTTTTTTTATTTTTTTTTTATCTCTCTCTTTAAATAAATTCAGCCTGCTTTTATTTGCATAGTTGCGAAAGCAAAAGACAAGAAACGTTTACTTTCGTTTCGATAAATAAATTTTATCTACTGGGTTAATGAAGGAAAGGAAAGGACAACCGGAGAAAATCAGAAATCAGAATATAAGAAACGTATATAAAAAATGATAACCCACAGTTTTTAATTCAAGGTTTTTTTAACTCTTTTTCGGCTCCGAATGATTTCATATTATTACATCTTTTAAAAAAGCTCTATTACTCGTTCAGATAGATATTTTTGATTTGATTTGATTTGATCTCAGGTTTGGTTTGTAAAATATTTTAATTCTTGGATTATTAAAAAAAGATATAGTGATAACAAAGAATAGGTTAAAAAGTTTTTTTTAATCAAGTTTTTGATTTTTTAATAACTAGTTTATTAATCAATGAAATAGTCAAAAAATTGTTTTTTTTTTTTTTATGTTATCTTTTAATCTATTTGGAAAATGATATATATAATTACAAATCGTAAAAGATATACTTAAAAATGTTCTTATTCATTGTCAGATATATTTAAAAGGGTTTAGTTTTTTTTATGCTCTCTTTTTTTTATTTTTGACATATTCAAGGGTTCATTTCTTTTTCATTTATTAAATACAAAATTATTTTACCTTAATCAAGGCAAAAAAAAAAAAAAATCTAATTGAGATCTGTATTGAATCACACAATAATAACAATTTATTACAAGAAAAGTTAATGGGGGGTCTCGATACCATTAAATGTTTTTGTATTTTGGTTAGTAGTTTTTGAAGAATATTTGTTGAAATGTTACTTTCACTTGATGATGAGATTTTTTCTTTCTTTACAACAATATATACTATACTTCACTAATGAACTGATTTTTTTTTTTGTGGGTTGTTGTTTATATGACACATAAATATCGATTAAATGAATCAATATGTATATATTCTTCAAAAATTTTTGTTTGTCAAGAAGAATATATATATATATATTTCTTTCTTTGAATTAATTTAACTAATTGAATCCAACCCCGAAAGAAATATAGAATGAAAGAATGAAAGAACAGAAAGCAGCAAAGTTTAAAACTTTAAAAAATATTTAATTAATGGTCTTTTGAGAATAATTTAATTTATGTATCTACTCTTTAAAATATAAAACGCTACCCAATTGTTTTTTTTTTTTCTTTGTTTACGTTTTGGCTTAATCTGAAACAGGAACAAATTTTTTTTTATTTTTTGTTTACTCCTAAATTTTGTTTTTTAATTTTTTAGATTAATTAATTAACCTTTTGGTTTCATTGATGAATTATAATAAAACTTTTATATATATTCTTTAAATCAACGAAAAAATACTTATCATTTACTTATCATCATCATCATCTGCATCTTCTTCATAATCATAATGGATAATCATGAAATAACAACTTCATCATCCATTTCATTAAATACTCCGACAAAAAAATTACAAAATTTAACATTATATTCCCCTCGAAATTCAAATTCAAATAGTAATCATCATCAATCATCAATATATCCAAATTTAGATGATCTAACGACATCACCAAATACTACATCATTAATGTTAAATAAAGGTTATTCTCAAAAATTAACAAATAATGTACTTAATGAATTAAATTCTCGAGCTCAACAAATTACTCAAATTATAAATTCACCAAATAATCATCATAATCAAGATACATCTATGAATAATAATGATGATAATATTACTAAAAGAAGAAATAAACGATATAGTGGAATTCATTCAAGTAGATTTAAACAAATGGATAGTATTTCTCATCATTATTCAATTCATAATTTAAGAACTCCATCTCCACAAAAAATGAGTAATAATACTACTACTACTACTACTAATAATAATAAATCTCGGGGTGTTGTTCAATCACAATCTCAACAACAACAATCAATTCAAAATGATGTGGAATCTGCTAGTAAAAGAAGAAGAACATTGAATGGAAATGATGAAATTATGTCAATACCTATAATTACTAATAATAATAATAATAATATTGAAAATAATAGTAACGATGGTAGAAAAATTTCACCATCTAAAGGTTCAATGAATTTAAATAGTATATTAAGACAAACTACAGATACTGGATCACCTAATAAATTAGATAATGAAAAATTTTTAAAACCTTTTCCACCAAGTCATAAATTAAGACAAACAAGTTTAGAATTAGCTGGTGTTATACCCAATAATTATAATTATAATTATAATTATAATAATCAACAATTAGGTCATCATCATAATCATCATCAATTACAAAAAAAATCAAGTATACCCCAATTACAAAAGAAATCAAGTATACCTCAATTACAAAAGAAACTGTCTATACCTCAATTACAAAAGAAACTGTCTATACCCCAATTACAAAAGAAATCAAGTATACCTCAATTACAAAAGAAATCAAGTATACCTCAATTACAGAAAAAACCAAGTATACCTCAATTACAGAAAAAACCAAGTATAACTCAATTACAACAACAACAACAACAACAACAACAACAACAACAACAACAACAACAACAACAACAACAACAACAACAACAATATCAAGTTCAATATCAACAAACACCAAATTTACAAAAAATGAGTCCTTCAAAATCTTTAAGTACTAGTACTTCAACAAGATCTTTTATTATAGATAATAATAATAATAATGATTCAAAAAATAAAATTTTAAATAATTGTACAAATACTTGTATACCAAAATCAAAATCTGTTACTATTCCACAACCATTTTCATTATATAATAAACCAACAGTTTCATCATCACAAAAATCATTAAATAAATTTCAAAGATTTAAAGAAAGATTTAGTTAATTAAAAAAAATGTATTTATTCAAAAAAAACTAATATATAATGTACTATACTAATATAAAATAATTTAATATATAATATATCTATTAATAAATATTAGCTTGAACTTTAATTTCACCACCAATTGTAATTTCTTGAGCACCAGACCATTTATCACCTTGATTTAAAACAACCATTGAACTAACATGACCAGGTTCAACACAAACCATTTCTAAATAACCATTTTTAGGTTCAAAATCATTCATACCTTCAGATTTTTTAATCCAAGGATTCCAAACAACAGAATCAGGTAAATTAAATCTTTTTAAATTATATAAAACTTTACCTTTATCAATAATTTGTAAAATTTTTTCTTGATTTATATTTTTATAAATTCTATCAAATTCTTCATGAAATGATATAGCAGGAGATTTTTCAATATAAGATTCATTAATTAATTGATCAAATACAGATTGATCAACTAAATTATTAACTAAAGAATCTGTAATATCATTAATTTTATAATATGTATGAAATAACCAATTAAATTCAAATTTTTCATCACCATTATTTTCAATATCAATTTTTGTAATTAATTTATCTTGATATAAACTAATTGAAAAAATTAAAGTAAAATTATAATTCCAAATTTTTTTAATATCTTGACTAATATTTTCTGGTCCTAAACCAAATTGAACAGTAATTGGATTTGAATTAGTTTGACCTAAAAATTCCCAATTTGAATTTCTTGCAAATCCATGTTGAGGTAATTGGAAAGTTGGATGATTTGGATTTTTTTGTTTACCAAAAATTGGGAAAACTAATGGTATACCACCTCTAACAGCTTTTGAACCATCTAATTTTGCAGTTTTTGATAACCATAATTTTTCTTCTCCATTATTTTTCCATGATATAATTGTTGCTCCAAATTTTAATATAGTTACTTGATTGTTGGAATTATTTGGATCGGTGATAATTACTTTATCTTCGAATTCTTCAACTGGCATTGTAATACTTGATTTAAATCAATTGATATAGAATAGATAAAAAAAGAAAATGAAAGTGAAATTGAAATTGAATATAAATTGAATATAAATTGAAAATTAATATTTTTTTTTTTCGGTAAACCAAAATAGAAAAGAAACAACGTTGCTTGTTTTGTTTGGCTGTTGTAGTTGTAGTTGTAGTTGTAGTTGGGTCTGCGTGTGTGTGTGTGTATTGTATTGTATTGTGTAAGGAATTGAAGGAAGGAAAACTGGGGACCGCACCAACCGTTAATTTTAATAATAATAAATTATTATTACTACCACCCACACCCACACCCACACCCACACTCCAATGCACATACTGCCAACGACAATTAACATACAGCATTGATCTACTATGATGAAACAGAAAGAGAAAGAAAGAAAGAAAGAAAGAAAGAAAAGGGGCGTGTATAATAGAGAGAAATAGAGAGGATATTTTATATATATTTAAAATCTTATCTCTTTAAATCAAACAAAGTCTCAGAACTATATCTATCTATATCTATATATATATATATATATCTATTTAAGACAACAACAGGTTGTTTGTTATAGTCAATTTATTATTATCGGATAATTATTATAGATAAGATTACAACATTAAATTTCGGTTGAAAATTATTTCAATTCCTATTTCCCATTGTAGATTTTAAATTATAATGTAACCGTTTTTTATTAAGATGGCAAAAATGAAAAAAAAAAAAAAAAAAATTTACTAGAGAGAACAAAATCCCATCACTACATAATAAAGAGATTTTTTTTTATTTTAGTTGTATTTTTAGTAATTTTTAGATAGTATAGATAGAATTATTGATATCATAGATAGATAGATAGATAGATATATATATATATATATTGAAAAATAGGGGTAGTTGATGTCTAAAAATAAAAAAAGAAATAGTAAAAACATCTAGATACATACAAATGGTTGATTTGACATGTTTGGATTATTACATAAGAGATATAATAGATGGGGGGTTCCAAATAGTATATTATTCCAATATAAGAAAAATAGATGAAATATTTATTATATTTTTAGTTTCAGTTTTAGTGATTTTTTTTTTTTTTTTATTTTTGATTTTTAGGATTCTTCGGACCTAAATTATTTTGCAATAATTAAATATTATTATTATTATTATTATTATTATTATAATTATTATTACTGTATTTATATATAAATAAACATATATATATGTATATATGTAGAAGTAGATATTTATATTTCCATATATACATAGTACATATATATTAAACACATATATAAACAAGAGATATATCTATATAGAAACAATGTATGATATTATAAGAAATAATCGTATATATATATAAATTGAAGTGGTGTGATCTAATCAGATTATATGGTTGATAAGTATGATCTTGTGATAAGAATGGGGGAGTTTAAAGTATTAGAGAAGTGTTTCATGTATATATATAGTCATATAATATAATCTAATCTATTGTCTCTTGAGTTGGTTGTAGTCTGTTGATGAATAGTATTATATTGTATTGTATTGCAAGTAAGTAAAGTAAGTTTGATCACTTTAAATGAAAATTTCTTTTTTTTTCTCTTTGTTTCTTTTTTTCTTTTTTTCACTTTTTTTATTTTTGTTTTTTTTTTATTTTTTTTTTTTTGCTGTTTGGATTTCTCCTATTTTTTAACTATGTACAATATTACATAGTATATATTATATTATATATATAACTAACAAAACTTACAACCAAAAAAAGATTTTTTCTTTTTTTTTTTTTTTTTTTTTTTTATTTTTTTTTTTTTCTCTCTGTTAGAAAAAGTAAATATATAATACAACTACATAATATAATATATATATATATACAAATTTACAACACTATTTCAACAACAACAACAACAACTTTATCAACAACTGTTCATCCATCTAATACATCAACTTAATATATATATATATATATACATATTAGTACTTATATAAAGTAATAATAGTAACAACTACAAAAACAACAAAAATCCAACAACTTACCACCATCTCATTCAACAATTCAAATCATTCAAAATAAATCGAGACAACCATCCAAATATTTAATAATAAAAGTTCATCCATCTATATCATATCTATATATATATATATATACATATATTATATAATTACATTTATTTAAAAATCTATATCATATTATTAATAACTTCCATATATATATTCATCCATCCCCCCCCCCATACATATATATTATTTGAATCAAATCGTCATTTTCTACAAAATTTTTAATTTTTTAATTTTTTTTAAATTTTTTAATTTCAATATATTTATACATTTACATTAGATTTTTTTGATTTTTTAACTTCATATATTATCATTATTTGCATATTATCCATCCTATATAAACATATTAACAACTTTTATTTAATTAAATAAAATTATCAAAACAAAAAAATTTCATAAAAAAAAATATATATATATATCTATAAAATGTCAAAATTACTACAAATACCTGTTCAATTATTTAATAGATATTTCCTTCTGGAGAAATTATCTTCAATATCAGATTTAAATTTAGATACAAATATAAATACAAATTTACGTAAATTAAAACGTCATGAATGGTCAAAAGGTGAAATTTTACATTATACATTTCTAATTTCAGTTTTATTATTTGTATTTTTCATATTTCCTGCATCTTTTTTAATTAAATTACCAATAATTTTAATATTTTCAAGTTGTTTTTTAATACCTTTAACAAGTCAATTTTTTTTACCTGCATTACCTGTTTTCACTTGGTTAGCTTTTTATTTTACTTGTGCAAAAATTCCTCATTCTTGGAAACCTGTTATATCTGTTAAAGTTTTACCTGCTATGGAAACTATTTTATATGGTGATAATTTATCAAATGTTTTAGCTACTATAAATAATACATTTTTAGATGTTTTAGCTTGGTTACCTTATGGTATTATACATTTTAGTGTACCATTTGTTGTTGCTGGTTTAATATTTTTATTTGGTCCTCCAACTTCTTTAAGATGTTTTGGTTTTGCTTTTGGTTATATGAATTTAATTGGTGTTATAATTCAAATGTTATTTCCTGCTGCACCTCCTTGGTATAAAAATTTATATGGTTTACAACCTGCTAATTATTCAATGCATGGATCTCCAGGTGGTTTAGGTAGAATTGATCAATTATTAGGTATTGATATGTATACTACAGGTTTTTCAAATTCTCCTGTTATATTTGGTGCTTTCCCTTCTTTACATTCTGGTTGTAGTATAATGGAAGTTTTATTTTTATGTTGGTTATTTCCAAGATTTAAATTTGCTTTTGTAGCTTATGCAAGTTGGCTTTGGTGGAGTACTATGTATTTAACTCATCATTATTTTGTTGATTTAATTGGTGGTGCAATGTTATCTTTAACAGTTTTTGAATTTACAAGATATAAATATTTACCAAGAGTTGAAAATAATAAATTTTGTCGTTGGTCTTATACTGATATTAAAACTATAAATATTAATCAGATGGACCCTTTATCAAACAATTTTATTATTATTAATAATGAAGATGATGTTGAAAATTTATATAATTTTAATGAACCACCATTAATAACTTCATCAACTTCTTCAGCTCATTCTTCTCCACAACAACATGCACAAACTGAATTAGAAGGATCATTTGAAATGGCAAATTTTTCTCGTTCAAGACAAACTTCCAAAAATAGTATACCACTTGTAAATAATTATGATGCCGATCTTGATGATGATATAGAATCTTCAACTTCAAATACTCCATCTGTTTTTGAAGAAGATCCTCAAAATAGTTGTGCTGCTTCATCAACAACTTCTTTAGATGATTTAGAATCAACAACCAGTACAAATTTAATGGCTAGTAATAATCTTTTTGAAAAATCACAATTTGGTAAAAATAGATAATAATAATAATATTAAAGAGGAAAAAATAAAAAAAAAAATAAAAGAAAGTAAGAACAAAAGTTTTAAGTCAAAATTTTAAAATTGTAACGTAGAGTTCATGGCTCATGTTGATACTTTTTTTGTTTATTTTTATTTTCCTTTTAATACCTTCATCATAATTTTATTAATAATAATAATAATAATAATATTTTAATTCAATTTTGTTTTTTTTGAAATGATTTTTTAATGTCACCATATATTTCAGTGGATTTTTATACTTATAAATAATCTTTTTTTTTTATAATCATTGTTGTGCTTTTACATATTTACATTTGCTTTTCAGTTCCTAATAATTTAATAATTTCATCATTTATTTTTTATTTTTTTCATAAAATTTTTGTACAACCGTGGTTTATGTTTATGGTTGTTTATTTATTTATAAAATAACAACAACAGTTTTTTAATGAAATGAATTTTTTAACTCACATATAATCTTAATAATTAATTTTAATATACATAATAATACTTTATAAATATTATATATTCTTTATATAATATAAACATTTTTCTAATAAATTTTCTTAGGTGTTTGTTTTCAATTTTTAGAAAAAATAGTTGCATCAACTTACATGAATTGCGAAAAATAATTTGGACGTGGGTTTGGTTGGTAGGTAGGAATTTCAAGAAATTAGGACGTAAATTGGATTTGGTTGGTTTCAAGAAAATATTATAACAATTTAGAATTTTAACCCAGCCATTATCCGAATAGACGTGACGTTATGCAAGATACGTAAAAAAAAAAACAAAAAAAAAACATTCCAATATTAATTTATAATATATTAATTTATAATTTGATTTTCAAATTTATTTTTAGTACCTACCTTCGTGAAAGGATTCTTTAAAATTTGGGTATTGGTCGCAAAATTTCCATTTATAAAAACAAAAAAAAAAACAACTGAGAAATCGATCTACAAGAGGCAGAAAAAAAAATACGATGAATCTATGCGGGTCGACCAATCTTAAGATTTAAATTGTACATGTCAAAAATACAAACCTATTTTTTTTTATAAGAACCAAATCGTTTAAAAATGATTGTTTTTATTTATATATTAATTATTGAGATCTTGGCAAGTGATAAATATAGAATTCATTCTTATTCATTTACTTATTTATGTTTCCAACGAGCCACTACCAAAAATAAAAAAAAATACAAATAATAATATATTATTTTTTTGAGATTTTTGTATTTGGATCTATATAAATATATTACCAAGAATAATATATAATTCAAATAGTTGCGAAAAAAAAAAAATAATCTCGAAATTTCATTATTTATTTAATAATTATTTTTTAATAAAAAAGGTAACCAAAGAAATTGCAAGAAAGAAAATTTTATTTTTGAAATAATTGGTTTAATCATACCACTCAAAGGGGATTTGAGTTGAAAGGGAATTCACAACAAATTAATTCTTATCATCCTTTCAATTATTTAGTCATTTTATTATTTGAATTAATTTTAAAATTTGAATATAAATATCAATGAATAGAATTTTTAAAATTTTTTTTTTGATTTTTCCATTTTTCTTCTTTTTTTGCTTTTATTATAATATTATACTTTAATTTAATTATTAACATAATGAAGTTTAGTAATTTAATTAATTTACTGATTTTAAGTGTTGCATTCACAAATGCAGCTTCAATCGTTAAAAGAGAGGATATTGATGATAAAGTATTTAGTTTATATGATTCAACCAATGAGAATACTGCTGTTGTAAAATCAACAGACGGAGGTCCTTTAATTTTAGTTTCAAAAGTTGGAGATACTGTCCTACAAGAATTGATTATACAAGGTACTTTTATATCAGATGCTAACGTTATTGGTGATACAATGGGTTTTGATGATGATGGTTTGATTTATTTAGACTCTGCACTGGTAGCTCATTTAGAATTTGTATACGATGATGTTTCGAATACTGTTGGATTAGAAAGTGGAAATAATATCTATCTTTGTGATGGTAAGTTAGCAACAACTGATGACGGTGGTTGTTCTGTTATTGAATTAGCAGTTAATGTAATAAGAGGTATAGATGATGTCGATACACAAACTGAAGATGAACCTGACCCAATAGTTATTGATGAAAAAATAATTGTTTTATATGATGCTGATGATGATACTAAATTTATTGTTAAATCAGAATTTGGATATTTAATTTCAAGTGTTATAAATGAAGGAGTTGCACAAGAATTGATTTATCAAGATAATAAATTATTAGTTCCGGATGATTTAGAAAAATCAATTGGAGTTTATGAAACACAACTTTTTGTAGGTCGTCAAGATGCTGTTGAATTAGAATTTGATTATAATGAAAATACTGGTGAAATGAAATTAGCACAAGATGAATTATTATATAATTGTGATGGTGCACTTTCAACTGAAGATACAGGTACATGTTCTACTATCCAATTATTAGTTTTAATCGTAAGAGATTATGTTCCACCAGAAGAAGAAACTGATGGAGAAACTGATGAAGAAACTGATCCAATAGTTATTGATGGAAAAGTAATTGTTTTACATGATGCTGATGATGATACTAAATTTATTGTACATTCAGATACAGGATTAATTGTAAGTGTTGTAGATGAAGATATTGTTGCACAAGAATTGATTTATCAAGATGATAAATTATTAGATGCAGAAGATGTTGAAAAATCAATTGGAGAATTTGAAACAAAACTTTATGTTGGTCATGAAGAAGCTGTTGAATTAGAATTTGAATATGATGAAACTACTGGTGAAATGAAATTAGCAGAAGATCAAGTATTATATGTTTGTGATGATGAACTTTCAACTGAAGATACAGGTACATGTTCTACTATCCAATTAGTAGTCCAAGTTGTTAGAGATTATGTTCCACCAGACGAAGAAACTGATGGAGAAACTGATGAAGAAACTGACCCAATAGTTATTGATGGAAAAGTAATTGCTTTACAAGTTGCTGAAGATGAAGATAGATATGTTGTAAATACAGCATTTGGATTTTTATTTGCAAGTATACCTGCTGAAGGAATTGTTGTACAAGAATTAATTTATCAAAATAATAAATTATTAGATGCAGAAGATATTGAAAAATCAATTGGAGATTTTGAAACAAAACTTTATGTTGGTCATGAAGAAGCTATTGAATTAGAATTTGATTATGATGAAAATACTGGTGAAATGAAATTAGCAAATGATGCAGTATTATATGTATGTGGTGAAGCACTTTCAACTGATATTTCAAATCAATTATGTGAACCAATTGGATTAGTTGTTAAAATCTTAAGAGATTATGTTCCACCAGATGAAGAAACTGATGAAGAAACTGATGAAGAAACTGATGAAGAAACTGATCCAATTATTATTGATGATAAAGTATTTATTTTAAGAGATGCTGATGATGAAAATAGATATGTTAGAAAATCAAGACAAGGTAATTGGGTAGTTATGGCTCCTTATGATGATGAAGAAGATGAAGGTGAAAGTGATGGAGAAGGCGATGGAGAAGGAGAAGGAGAAGGAGAAGGTGAAGGAGAAGGAGAAGGTGAAGGAGAAGGTGAAGGAGAAGGTGAAGGAGAAGGTGAAGGAGAAGGAGAAGGTGAAGGAGAAGGTGAAGGAGAAGGAGAAGGAGAAGGTGATGGAGAAGGTGATGGAGAAGGTGATGGAGAAGGAGAACCTGAAGGTGGTTTAAGTACCAGAGATGAATCTTCTGATGTTCCTCAAGAATTTGTTTATCAAGATAATAATTTGAAAAATGCTGATAAAGTAGCTGAAGTACTTGGTGCACATGAAGATATTGTTTATTTAGGTCATGAAGAAGCTGTTGATTTAGAATTTGAATATGATGAAACTACTGGTGATATGAAATTAGCAAATGATCAAGAATTATATATTTGTGAAGGTAATGTACTTGCATTAACTATTGAAGGAGAATCATGTGAACCAATTCAATTAGTAGTTGATGTTGTAAGAGATTATTATCCATCCCCAGAAGATGATGATCATGAAGTTCTTATTGATCATAATTTTAGATTATATGATGCTCAAGATTATACCAAGAGTGTTGTCAGAGATGAAAATGGTCAATTAAAACTTAAATTAGATGATTATCAACAATTTGTTTATGAAGAAGGTGGTTTATTTGTTAATGCTGATAATAATGATGAATCAATTGGTGTTCCAGAAGATGAAATTTATCTTTATTTGGGAAATGAAGAAGCAATTCCATTATATTTTATTGTTAAAATTTCAGATGCATTAGGTTCTCATATTGAAATTCATTTATTAAATGATCAACCATTATATATTTGTGATGAAGAAATTTCAATTGTTGATTTAGAATGTGAACCACTTCAATTATATGCTGAACTCTTAGAAGGTGGAGGTGATGAACCTGATCCAGAAGATACAACTACTACTGATGATGATGATGATGCAACTACTACTACTGACCCAGATGATGCAACTACTACTACTGATGATGATGATGCAACTACTACTACTGATGATGAAGATCCAACTCCTGACCCAGAAGAACCAGAAGAAACTGAAACTGAAGGTCCAGTAGAAACTGAAGGTCCTGTAGAAACTGGTGATCCAATAACTACTGATGAAGAAGAAGATACTACTACTACTGATGAAGAAGGTGGTTCTACAACTGTTGTTACTGAATCAACTCAAGGTACTGTCACTGATACTGAAATAATTACTAGAGATCCTTCAATAACTACTATTACTACTACAATTTCAACTGATGTTACTGTTACAACTACTATTTGTGAAACTATTTGTACGGAAACTACTACTGTTTGTGAAGTTGTTTGTATTGAAACAACAACTGTTGTACCAACTTCAATTACTTCAACCATTGCTGCTATTGTCGAAACTACTTATAAACCAATTACTATTACAGTTACTGAATGTGAAGAAGCTGAAGAAAGTTCAATTTGTGAAGTTAAAACAACTGTTAGATATACTACTATTTCAACTTATTGTCCAGTAACTACATCTACTGATATTGAAGTTGTTCCTGTTACTACTGATATTACAATCACTATAACTAATTGTTATGTTAATGATACTATTTGTTATGAAACTACTTCTGTTGAATCAACTACTTATTTAACTACTACATTAACTACTTATTTGGTTATTACTCAATATGATTCTAATGGTGGTTATTCAGTATCTACTATTGAACCAATTCCTCATGAAACTGAAGTTCCTGAAAATCATAGTGTTGCTCCATCTTATGAAGGTTCTGCTAATATTATTTCTTCAAAGAGTTCATTATTTATTGGTTTAATTTTATTATTACCTTTATTTATGTAATAATAATTTAAAAAACAGTTTGGTTTTTTTTTTTCAATTCTTGTTATATTTTTTTTTTTTTAATTAATGTTTTTTTGATATATTTTATCATTATTATTAAAAATTAATAATTAATGATAATTATATCTCTATTTTCGTTTAATATAATGTATATGTTTGAAATATATAAATAATTTGATCTTTTTAAAACTTTAAATACAAAATTTTCGCAATTGAAATTAAAAATATATATTAGTAAAATTTAAAAAAAATAAATATATTTTTGAATTATATATTTATATATTCTTGAATATTAATCATTTGATTATTTCAAAGTAATTTCTTAATGTAATTTATAGTATCATAACAAGATTTAACATACTATATATATATATATATATATATATGCCATGGGAAAGATATTAGCAACCTGCACACAATACAAATTTGATATTGTTGTAACGAGGCAAAGAAAAAGGACACACACGGTTATAGATCAACTTAACTTAACTTAATTCAATTTTAACAAAGAAACCTACCCCCAACCCAAATTATATATAATAATGTCATTTAATAATCCATTTGATGATGATTTAGAAAGAGTAGCAACCAATCAATCTACAAAATATAAAGATTATCCAGAATTTGATTCAATATCAACATCAATTGAAAATCAATTAAATTTTATAAATAAAACTCAAATAATAAATATTAAAAATAATTTAAGTAAATTTGAAAAAGATAATTCTAATAAAGAATTATTTGAAGAATTAAGTTTAAATTTTAAAAAAACAACTGAATTATATAAAAAATTAAATGATTTTATAAAAAAATTAAATCTGATTATAAATGATATTGAATTAAATCATGAAGATATTGAAATTATTCAATATTTAAAACAAAAAGAAAGTATTCAAATTAAATTAATTAAAGATAGTTTATCAAATTTTAAAAATTTACAAAAAAGATTTGAATTAAATCAATCAAATAATTTACCAAAATCATCAACACTAAGTACATCATTAGAAGAAAATTCAGAACAACAAGTTCAAATTCAAGATCAAATTCAAATTGAATATGAACCTATAAATGCAGAAGAATTAGAACAACAAACTATTTTAATTGAAGAAAGAGAACGAGAAATTCATCAAATTCAACAAGATACTCAAGAAATTAATGATATTTTTTCAAATTTATCATCACTTATAAATGAACAACAATTTTCAATTGATAATATAGAAAATAATATATTTAGTTATGGTTCAAATGCAAGACAAGCTGTTAATGAATTAAGAAGTGCTGAAAGATATCAAAGAAGATCAGGTGGTAGATTATTATGTTGTTTTTTAATATTAATTGGAGTACTTTCATTTATAATTTTAATTGGATTAATTTTTTAGAAATTAAATAAATAAATATATATATATATATAAATTATAATTCCCATAAATTTATATTTCCATCATCACCAGAAGTAATTAAAATTTCTTTATCATCTTCTAAATTTGCCCAAATTATACAATTAATTTCATAAACTCCGTGACTTGCTTCATTTGAAGTTTCAATTTCCCATTTACCATCAATTTCTTTATAAATTACAATTAAACCATCTGAACCAGCAGTTGCAATTTTCCCAGTTTTAGAAGACCAACAAACTGAATATATTGGATGTTTATGAATTTTTGGTAATATAACATCTAATTCCCATATCATTTCTGAAGATTTATGTTTAATTGAACTTGGAAGTTCTGTTGATGTTGTAGAATTATTATTATCATTATCAATTTGATTTTCATTACTTGACCAAATACGAACTGTTAAATCATCACTTACTGAAACTAATCTAATTTTATTTTTAATTGAATTTGGATTATTTGGATTTTCAAATTGTGAACACCAAATTGTACCTTCATGACCATTTAATATTCCAACACATGACCAATCATCATCATCATCAAGATCTTGTTTATATATACGAATTGTATCATCATATGAACTACTTGCTAATAAATTCATATTTGGATGCCAAGTAACATGTTTAATATCTTGTTGATGATCATTTAATACCGATATACATTCAAATTCTTCTAAAGTTTCAGGATCAGTTTCCCAAATCCAAACAGTTTTATCTCTTGAACAAGAAGCTAAATATTTCCCAGAATAATTCCATGAAACAGATTTTATTTCATTTTCATGACCTTCAATAATTGCCATTAAATTCCATTCATTTGATGATTGAGTTAATAATTCTTTTTGATTATTTAAAATTTCTGATGAATCTAAATAATCTAAATCTGGTTCATCTATTCCCCATATAGATATTGTTGAATCAAATGATCCAGTAGCTAATGCTGGTAAATCTAAAAAATTTTCTACATTACTACTTAATTGAGGTTTAAAAGCAACTGATCTAATTGATCTTTTATGAGTATCTTCTAAATTTGCAATCAATGGAAAATTTTGTCCTAAAGATAATTTATATACTTTTGTTGTTCTATCTGTAGATGCTGTTGCAAGTAATGGTAATGTTGCATGTGCACTTATATTCCAAGCTTTATCAGTATGTGCTTTGATTGAATGTATTAGTTTTACCATTGATACAATTAATTAGTTGATGCTAGTGAAAAAAAAAAAAAAATTAAAAAAAAAATAGAAGTGTTGATAATTATTTTACTATTTTTTTTTTTTTTTGGTTTGGTTTGGTTCTTTACTTCATCGAGATGTTGGTACGAGGATTACGTCAGTTTAGACGAATACCTTCATTTCAAGTCAGATTTAATTCAAATAATAGTAATAATAGTAATAATAATAATAATAATAGTAATAATAGTAGTAATAATAAAGAAATTAGTAAGAAAGAAGATAAACAAGATGTACAACAATTTAAATTTAAACAAGAAACTTCAAAATCAGCACCTGCACCAATGGAAAATATAGGTATTGAAAATTTATTAAAAAAAGATAATAAACCATATATACCTAAATTATCTCATAAAAGATTAACATTTGAATATCCAAATTTACCTAATGAAGATGAATATAATAATTTAGTTGAAAAACCAAAAACTAGAACTAGATGGTCAAGATATATACCAAAAATACTTACAGGTATATTTATTGGTTGGTCAGGATATATGATTAAAATATGGTATTTTGATTCAAATAATGAAATTGGAGAAGAAAGTAATGATTTATTAAGTCCTGATGAATTTCATAAATTTATAATAACTTATAAAGAACAAATAGATTCAGATCATTATTTAATTGAATTAATTCCAAAATATAATAATTGGCAATATAATTTTAATGTTAATCCAAATGAAAAATCATTATGGAATGGATCTTTTAAAATTTGGTCAGTTGAAATAAAACAACCTGATATTAATGTTGTACGTAATTATACTCCATTACCTTTATATTTTTTAAAATCAGAATATACTAGATCTGGTGAAAGAAAACCTTTATTAAAAATAATTAATCCAGAATTAGATAATTGTGATAAAGATGGTACAATGTGTATATATGTTAAAAAATATGATGGAGGAGAAGTTTCAAAATATATTTGTAATAAAGAAATTGGTGATGAATTAGAATTAAGAGGTCCTGAAATTGAATATAAATTACCTTATAATCCATTAAATAAAATTCATGAAAGACCAATATTTAAAGATTTACCTTCAAAAATAGAACCTGATAATTTATTAAATATTATTAAAAAAGAACATGGTTTAAAAGATATTGATAATTTAACAGTATATGCTGGTGGAACTGGTATAGCACCAATTTTACAAATTTTATTTTCTAAAAAACCTTATTTAGGTCATGTTACTATTCATTATTCATGTAGAAATAAAGGAGAATTAGGTTCAAGTTTAGAACGATTTTTATTTTTTTTAGAAAAATTAGATCGAATTACAATGATTTATCATTATGATAATAAAAATCCAATTAAAGAAAAAGATATTAAAAAACCAACTGAAACAAATTATTTAACACCTAAAAAAATTGATAATAAAGATAATTTATCAACAGATGAAACTTTAAAATTAAGAATTAAATTAATGAATCAAGATGAACCTAAAAATATAGAAGAAAGAAAATTGATAACTAATGAAGAAAATCGTGGTGAACGTTTTGATACTGCAATTGAACAAGCTCTTCATACATCAAAATTGGTTAAAAAAGATTCAAGTTTAGCTATTGTTTGTGGACCTGATGGTTATATTGAATATATTGCAGGATCTAAAGATTTAGTTAATAATAAACAAGGTAAAGTTGGTGGTTTATTGGGTAAAAAAGGTTGGGATAACTCCAATGTATATAAATTATAATTATAAAATTACATGTAAATATATATATATAATATTAGAAGAAAGAAGAATAAAAAACAATTATAAACTATTTTTAATCATCTACAACACCAATTTTTTTACCAAAATGAATTAAAACTCTTTGAGAATCTCTAAATTGTGAACATAAATCAATTATTTCTTTTAATAAATCAATTTTATTTATACCACAAATTTTTGGATCCCAATTTGATTCTTTTTTATCTGGACCTAATAATTCATTACAAATTTCAAATAATTTAGTTTTAAAACCTAATTCACAAATTCTTTGAATATAAGTGATAAAAAATTTATGAAAATCTTTATTTTCTCCTAATATTTCACAACTTAATATTCTATTTTCTAAATGACTTAAAGAAATTGTATTTTCTAAACTTTCAAAACCTTCTTTCATAATCATATTTTTTGAAATTTTATTAAAATATTTACCTCTACCAATTCTTGTTTTTCTAATTATTTCTTCATTAGTTTTATGTTCTAATAATTCTATAATTGATTGTTCTTGATCTTCATTAAACATATTTAATGTTTGTGGTTTTTTTGATGTTGGTTCATCAACACTATTCCAATAATGTGAACCAAATGACCACCATGATTCAGTTATTGTTTGCCATATACCCAAATTTTTATTATATAAATAACCAGATCCATTAGATAAGGTAATTAAAGGTATACCCAATGAAGTTATAGCACATAAAGTAATATTATCTGATTTTGAAATACCATCATTTAAAAATTTATTACCTAATTCTAATAATGGACTAATTGAACAATTTAATTCAATTTTTTTATCAGCTAAATTCCAAACAAATAATTCTCCAATACATGTTATAGCCATTAAATAATCTTTATGACTTTCTAAAAATGAAATTGGTGAACCTAATATTAATGGTGGTAATAATCTTTTACCTGATATATGAGAATAAGTTAAAATTTGTCCATCAATTGTTGTTATAGCCCAAAAACAATTACCTTCAGTTACTAATTGAATATATTTAGGTACAAAATCACACCAAATTTCTTTATCTTTTTTAAAATAAGTAATTCTTGAAGGTTTTGATTCATTACCTGAACCATTTTTTATATCTAATATAAATAATTCATCTTCTATAATACTTTTAGATTGAAATCCAAGTCTTACTTTAGGAGTTGCTAATCTAATTTTTGAAAATGATGTATTTGGATTTAATATTACTGATCCAATAAATTTAACTGGTTCCATTTCTCGTTTTAATTTTTTAACAGTTCCATTATTTGTATCATTAGTTTTACGTTTATTCAGTTTGTAAAAATCTTCAGATACAGCATAAGAAGGTTTATCAAATTCCATTAATGTTTTACCATTAGCTGAAATTCGATCAGATATAGATGTAGATACTTTTGTTGTTGAATTTGTAACTGTTGAACCATTATTAGTTGATAATAACATTGGTTGAACTCTTTTCTTACCATTTTTAGTAGTAACTTTTTGCTTCTCAAGTGATAATCTTTGTTGTTGTGATGGTTTCAGTAAATCTTTATTATTATTATTATTATTCTGTTGTTTATCTGAAGAATTGGTTGTAGATCTATTAGTCATTGCAGATTGAAGAATATCATCTTTATTATCATTTTGATCATGATCATCAACTATTTCCTGTAGATTTGGACGTGGTATAACTTCAGCATGTATTAAACCTTTTTCTAATGGTTCAGTTTCTGTATCCTTTACCTCTTTTTCGTTAATATCTGATTCATTGGATTCTTTTTTATCTTCACCTTCTTTAACAGTTATATCAGTTGCATCTTTTTGCTCTAGATATTCAATAGGTGGTAAAGCTCTTCTAGTATTACCACTTGATTGTTGTTCATGTTCATATCTAAAGTTCATAGGTTTCAACAAATCTAACTGTAGTTTTTCTAATTTTTTCATTGTTTGTTCAGTAATAACATAACCTAATTCATTTTTTTCAAAATTAATTAAACCTAAATTCCCTTTAGAAGTACAAAATATTAAAGTTTCACCATCACTTGTCCAATTTAAATCCAATATTTCACCTTCAACAGAATCTTGTAAAATTGAAATAGGTGTTGTTTTAGAAGTATTCCATAATGCTAAAGATTTATCAGATCCTCCAGATGCAATTATACTATAGATATTATCTGAATCATTTTCATTTTCAGAATATAATACTGGATTAAATTTTACAACTTCACAAGTTAAATCATGACCAACCAAACTAATTCTATTAGACCAATTTTTTGATCTTGATATTAATGATATTAAAGTTGTTTGATTTTTTGTAGCAGTTGGAATGGAAACTAAATCACCTTCAGGTGACCATGAAATTCTTTTATATTTAACATTTAATGGATTCTTACTAAATAATCTTTGAATTTTATTTATTAATCTAAATTTATAATTTCCTGTAGAATCCCTATCAAATTGATATAAATTAATTTGAGTATCATCACCCACTGTAATTAAATAATTATTTGTTGGATCAAATGCTATACTTCTTTGTATTATTGGTTTTTCATGACATAATTTTGTCAATTCTTGTAATGTTGATTTTTTAAAATCAAATAAATGTACCTTCCCATCAGAGGTACTCCATGCAATTAAATTATCACATATAGATAAATCAATCAAAGGTTTCACTATATCAGTTTTATTTGTTGGAAATATTAGTTTGGAATCTGAATCTGTATCATCATTAATTGTATGAAGAAAGATATTACCATTAATATCACTGGAAACAAATTGTGATGTTGAATTTGGTATCCATTTTAAGGTATTAATTAAATATTCATGACATTTGATTGAATTTATTGGTTCGATTGAATTTATTTTATTTAAAAGATCCTTATTTTTATTATCTAATTTTGATAAATCAACCAATTGTTGTAAATCCCATATATTAATTAAGTTATCTTTACCACCTGTCAATAATCTATTAGTTTCATTATTAATATCAAGACAATGTATTTCACCATCATGAAATCTTTTGGGTATTTTCAAAAACTTCATAATACTTTTGTATATATCAATCAATGATGATATAATTAATGGATTCTTTTATAATGAGTTTGTCAAAAAGTAGCCTTGGGATGTTTGGGGTTGGTTGTCAAATATTTGTGAGTAGTGCAGACTCGATAAAAAAAAAAGTTGAATGAAAGTCGAATTATCAAACAATTCATTCAAATTTTCTTAATTTCGAAACAACAAAAAAAAAAAAATAAAATAAAAATAAAATAAAAAAAAAATAAAAATTATTATTAGAAAGAGAAATTTTTAATAGTGAATTAATAGATTTAAAGGTAAAGATCAACAGAAGAAGAAGAACCAGAAGTATTGATATTAATATTAATATTAATTAACTAATTGAAAAGAAAGGATATCTACTTTAAACGAAATTGATTTAAAATTTTGAAAATATAAATTCATCATCAACTTTTTTTAGTGTGATAAAAAAAAAAACAAACTACTCATCAATATTTAATTTTTAATTAAGTGGTTACTAATTTTTTTTTTTTTATTTATAACAAAGACAATACATTTATATATTTAATATTGTAATAATAATCATTATATAATCATAATAGATAACATACAATTTTTGCATTATAACACCCATTCATTTAATAACTTTAATAATTCAATATCGCTAATATATAATAGAATTTAATATTCAATATGGCTAATGAAGAATATGTATCAGATTCTAGTTCAGATTTTACTGAATATTGGATTGATTTATTTTTAGGTATAAAAGGTAATGAATATTTTTGTGATATAGATGATGAATATATTAGAGATAGATTTAATTTGACTGGTTTAAATCAAGAAGTTTCAAAATTACCTACATTAATCGATATAATAACGGATGTTGCAGATATTGAACTGCAACCTGAAGATCATAGAGATGCTTTGGAACATAATGCAAGAATATTATATGGTTTAATTCATGCAAGATATATTTTGACGACAAGAGGTTTAAATAAAATGTTTGAAAAATTTAGAAATGGAGATTTTGGTTATTGCCCAAGAGTACATTGTCAATTAAATCCTTTATTACCAATTGGTTTAAATGATCAACCAAGAATGGCTTCTGTTAAATTATATTGTTCAAAATGTGAAGATTTATACAATCCAAAACTGGGTAGACATTCTGTAATTGATGGTGCATATTTTGGTACTTCATTTCCTGCAATGTTTTTTCAAAATTTCCCAAATATGATTCCTATACATTCTAAAGAAACTTATGTTCCTAAAGTATTTGGTTTTAAATTACATGAATATTCAAAATTAAATAGATGGAGAGAATTACAAAGGTTAAAATTACAAGATCGATTGACTAATAATGGTATACAGATTAATAATGTTGTGGGAGGTTTTATAACTGATGGAAATAATAATAATAATAGTAATATTAGTAATACTACTAGTAATAATAATGATGATAATGATCAAAATAATAAGAAAACAATATCAGGTACACAATCCCTATCACAAGTTCAAAGGTGATTATTTTTACATATTTGTTAAAATGAACAAAATGTAAATAGAGAAATTTTATTTGTTTGTCAAAGGAAGATTTAATTAATTAGCATATAATTTTTTGAGTATAATCTACTCTATTATTTCATATATTTTTATTTTTGAGTGTAAATATTTTATTATATAATTTACTCTATTACTTCATATATATAAGTATATATTCATGTAATTTTAATAGAAAATAATTGATAAAAAGAAACTCAAGTTTTACAATAAATAAATAATGTAATTAAACGTATACCATTGAAACGTGGATATTGATTATAATATTTGATTTACCATGAATTATCTGTTTATCAATTTGTATATAACGAACTTACAATCTATTATAATAGAATTGACATTAAAAACCACTTCTAAAATTAATGTTAATTCTCTCTAATCTAAATATAAACTTGAAATTGTTTAACAAAGAGAAGTTAAACAAACTGATTTGGAATTAAAATAATCTTGGGGTCAAGACAAAATTATTCAAGAAACTATTTTTATCGATCAGTTTTATGAAAAACTTGTTAATACGGTTTATATTCTTGGACTAATTATAATAAAAATTATATACATTTATTTTTATACATTGGTTGTTCCTCTTCTTTATTTGATTCTTAATTTTTCATAAGATATTAAGTAACTAAAAATTAATATATATGCGAACAACCGACTTCTACCAAATAAAAAATCTGATTTTTTTTTTTTCAATCAATCGAATGAGATTCATAGATAAACATATGTCTTTCAACAGAATAAGACTAGGTGTACGCTTGTTTTCTACAAAACCAATAGGAACAGTCCAAGAGTTAAGTAGATTTGACAATCTACCTTCTAATTCTACTATTTTTTCATTAATTCAACCAACAGGTAGAATCCATTTAGGTAATTATTTAGGTGCAGTTAAGAATTGGAAATTATTATCTGAACATGATCAAAATAATAATAAATATATATTTGGTATAGCTGATTTACATGCAATAACAATTTTCAAACCTGCTCAAGAATTAAAAAATTATAGATATCAAGCAATAGCTAGTTTATTAGCTTCTGGATTAGATATTTCTAAATGTACATTATATTTTCAAAGTGCAATACAAGAACATCTGGAATTAAATTGGTATTTAACTTGTTTAACTAGTATGGGGCAATTAAATAGAATGACTCAATGGAAATCTAAAGCAAAACAAGATGAAAATTCAAATATAACTGATGAAAAAATTATGGAACTGACAAAAGCTGGATTATTATGTTATCCAATATTACAAATTGCTGATATTTTGATATATAAATCTACTCATGTACCTGTTGGAGATGATCAAACTCAACATTTAGAATTATGTAGAACTATTGCAAAAGTTTTTAATTCGACTTATGCTGTTGATTATTTCCCAATTCCAAAAACTTTATTAACACCAAATAAGAAGATTTTATCATTAAAAAATCCAACTAAAAAAATGTCAAAATCAGATCCTGTTCAAGCTTCATGTATTTATATAACTGATTCACCAGATGAAATTAGAAATAAAATTAGAAAGGCAACAACAGATTCGATTCAAGGATCTATTTATTTTGATCCAGAAGAAAGACCAGGGGTTTCCAATTTAATCAATATTGTATCTGGTTTAACTAATGAATCGATTGAAAAAACAGTTGATAATATGAAATCATTACAAAGTCATAAAGAATTAAAAGATTATGTAAGTGATATAATTATAGAAGAATTTAATCCAAAAAGACATTTATATAATGAATTAATGAATAATAAAGATTATTTGGAAAAGGTTTGTAAACAAGGTAAAGATCAAGCTAAAGAAATAGCCGCAAAAAATATTCAAGAAATTAGAGAAATTATCGGAATGGATTAAATCATATGTAAATAGATTATGTAAATAGATAATAATAGAAATTGAATATAGAATTTTTAAAGTATTTTATTTTATTTAATGTCCAGATAGTAGTTATAGTACAATGGCATTTCTTGGATATTAAGAGAAATTGAATAATAATAATATTGAACATTTAAACGAACCAAATAATTCCATAAATTAAGTTAAATTAAATTAAATTAAATGCATATAACGTGTAATATCTCTTAGCATCTGATACGTGTTTGTACTATTTGAACAACCATATAAAAAAAGGTTGATAGTGAAATTGTGATGATGTTGCACAATAATGTCTTAGAAATAATAAATGAAACGAAATTTTCGCGTTGTTTTGATTTTGGATTTTCAGTGTGTGTAATGGAGCGAAATGGGGCCAATTGATGGAAGGAAAAACAATGCCATGAGTCCAATTGTAGTACGACCAGATGTATGATTTATGCGAAACCTTAAATTTGCTACCAACCGAAAATCAACACCAGAAAAAAAAAAAGAAATAAAAAAAAAACGCCAAAAATTTAAATTATTTTTAGTACGAGATCTCAAGACATTAAATTTATAATTCTTCACTTTACTTTTTTAACTTGCAAAATATAAATAAAGAAATAAACAAATATTAAAAATTTCATATTGAAATTAAAATTAAATTCTTGTTCAATTTATTATATAACATTTTTAACATTTTAGTCGATTGTGAATGTTTTCATATTGTTCCCTTTAACTGGTTGTTTTAATTAAGTGGTCTTTCCTTTTCACTATTAAAATATTCAAATTACACCAAAAAAAAAAAAAAAAATTAAAATTAAAATAAAAATAAAATCCAAAACAACAACAATTTAATTTAATATTCCAATTACAATTATTCAAACCAAAAAAAAACTTCAACTATAAACAACATTTCTTTTACTTCCAACAATCTAGTTCAACAACAATTTACCATTTGTTTTTTCAATCATCCTTAGTTATAAGAATTGTTATATCATTTGAACTTTTATTTATTTATTTAATATTTTTTTTTTTTTTACAACCAATACATATATATATATATCATTTCATCACATACAAATTTAAATATCCATCATTAAATATCCAAACAAATAAAATATTGCCACCATGAATGATGAATCAATAAAGCAAATGCAAATGAAAGTATTATACACGTTTAATGATTCAGAACAAACTTATTTATCTAGATCTACCACCCACCATAATATTAGAACAGTTCAAATACCGTTGTCCAACATAACTACTGGTGAAGAAGAATATATAACGCTAGGAGCTTGTGAATTGAAAACTTGTATTGAACAAATTATAAAAAGTTCGCCTGATCATTTCAAACTTCATTCAGAAGATTATGCTGTTTATTATAAAGATATAACTGAACAACCAGATGAACCATTTGTTTCAAATGGTGTATTATCCTCATTAATTCAATCAAATGAGTCATTTTTAATTCCAGGCCGTGTTTGTCAAAATCTATCTGCTAATTTTTTATTTGGTAATAAATCTTCAGCTCCTTTATTGACTTTGGAAATTAGATTGAAATTAAATACAATAGAAATTCCACCACATTTACAAGAATCACAAGTTCAACACCAAAAAGAATCACAACAACTTCGACCAATAACACAACTGCATAGATCAATAGCACAACAATCTAGACAACCAATACCAACAAAATCAAGAAAAAGGCCATATGAATCAAATTCTACTTCTGATCATCCTCAAAAAGCAACAAGAACTTTATCATTACCTTCATTTCCAAGTATACAGACCATTCAACATGCAGATAAACAAAATTCAAATTCACGTTATAGAAGAGATAATGTTGAAAATCGTTTTAAACTGGCATCATTTATGGATCAACAAAAATCAGTATCTTCATCAACAACTAAACGCTACCAAATGTCGGGTACTAATAATAATTTATCATCATCATCATCTTCTTCATTACTAGTGCCACAACGTGCTTCACGTACAAGATCGATGTATACAAATACTCCTTTAATGATATCGTCTCCAATTAATGAAGAAACTTATTCATCTGATGATCCAGAATATCGTGAAAACAATAATGATCAAGAAGAAGAAGAGGAAGAAGATGAAGAAGATCATGACTATAATGCAACATCTCCATATACTCCTCAACAGCCACCATATGTTCAACAACAACAACAACAACCAACAGAACAGAAATATTCAAAACAATCTCAAAGTCAACCACGTCCTACTTCAAAGCATTCTTCACCACCACCATTGGAGTTACCAGATGAATTAGATAGTAGACGTGTTCATACTATTCCAAGTACTAAATTAAAAGATGACCATGGATTGATTTGTATAAATACATGTTGTCAAACAGATACGGCATTTGCATGGAAATATTTTGAAACTGAATTTAAACCACATTATTCAGCATTGATTAGAGCCACAGAATTTAATAAAAAGAATTATGAAGGTATGTTAGGTCCTTTATGTAATGCATGCTTTTTATTTTATAAAAATAAAGGATTTATGAGACCAGAAGCTGTTGTTAGGAAATATAATCAACAACAACGTTATACCCAAAAATTGAAATTAAAAGAAGTTGAAAATCAACAAAAAGAAGTTAACAAAAAACCAATTCCAGCTTCTTCACCTACTAATTTTCCAACTCCATCACATACTCCTGGTGTAATAAACCAAGCTATATTAAATAAATATAATAATATCAATAATGCTAATGGTCTTAATACAAATTATACCCCTTCTGGTCAAACACCTGATTTTAATGATATTTTAACTCAATTGAATATATATGGTGGTCCAACAACAGATATTGATCCATTACCGGGTGCAACACCACCAATGATGGCAACTAAATCAAATACAAGAGTTATTAATGTTGAAGAAATTGATGCTAAAAGAGCCAATCGTAATAATACCAGAGTTATAAATGTTTATGAAGATGGAGAAAATAAAGAAAATTGTCCTCCTGAACATACTAGTAAAGAAATGGAAGAATTTGAATCAATATTAAAATCAATGAATGAAAATACAAATCATGATTGGATGAATATAAATATTTTTCCAGGAAATACACCAAAAGAACAAGTTAGTCCAAATTCAAAAACTCCAGTTGATCATAATGAAATTAAAAAATCATCACCATTAAAACCAAGATCTAAAAATACAAAGCAACAACAAGCAAGTGCAGTTAATATGCCATCTTCACCATATCAATCCACACAACTTCAAGAAGATGATGAAGAAAATGATGAAATTGGAAAATTTGTTAATGGAAGTCCATTTAAAAATAAATCAGTTGCATCAAGTCCTAATAGAGCATGTAGAATAAATACAACTAATCTGATCATGTCATGGCAAAATACTACTGGTAAACAAGTTTCAAGTCCAACTACTGATTTTTATTCAAATGAAGATGATAATGAAAAAATTAAAAATATTAATGATATTAATGATTCCAGCTTAGAAAAAGTATAAAAAATATAATTTAATAATAAAATTTGAATATACATATATATATATATATACAACTGTTATGAATAAAGGGGTTTTATATATTGTAAATAATGTAATAAGTAATTATAATAATGTATATTTATCTAAATAATTATGATTTATATAACCAAGAATTGTAAATGATTCTTTTTTACTAAAAAATCTTATTGATAAATGTTAAAAAAAATTTATCAATTTTTAGAGTCGTATCAGAGATACCAATTGATTATTAATATAAACCTTTAATTTCTTCATTTCTGTACTGAATTGACTTTCCCAACAGTAGTGTTAAAGTTGGCCCCGCGTCGTTCTAATTTGGCCCCAAGAATATTGCCAATACTACTTAACACAGATATCAATTAATTATTAGTATAAAAATAGAATTTCATTATTATAGATGGTATTAATGTACTGAATTGACATCCTAGAAGTGGTTAGGCAGTCTAATTACTTGATTTTTTAATAAATTTAATATATCTCCTGCCTGCGCGAATCGAACTCCTGTCCTATTTGAAAAGTTAACTTTCAAAAATATAGGTACCTGCAGTTGCGCCAAACATTAGTGTCGAAAAAAATTTACGAAGTTCCGATTGACGGCTTTCTGCGGACCCATGCCGCAAAAAAGACCAATAACGCAATAGTGAATATTAAATCCAAAAATAAAATTGAATTTTTGTATTACAACATGCCCTTTAAACCACTTTTTTGGAAAGAGAAATGCCAGAAGTATCCAATAAACACAGAATTAGGCCATTTTAAAGAGGTCCATTTTTTCTGACTTTTTGAAAATTTTAAAAAATGAACGAAACGGGGTCTGGCTCTATTCATTTTCCCGATTTTACTAACCTCCATTTAATGGAGGTCGAGTTAATAACCCTTTTGTTGATCATTTAGAGATCGTTTAGAGACTCTACACGGACATGGAATTAAAGTATATAATAACTAAACAAACTATTAATAAATGGTATAAAAAATATTAAGTAATTGTAATTATGAAAAATATGCTCTAATATTAATTAAAATTATAAATATTGGGATTTTGAAAATTTAATGTTTTTGTAATATAATAATAATAAAAACCGATAAATATTTCTTTAAAATTATCATAATGAGGAATAATATAATGTAAATATGAATAATTATAATACGTTGATGTAATAATATAAGTTGTTGTTGAATAGTTTGTGGTTGCAAAAAAAAAAAAAAAAAAAAAAAAAGTTTAGTTAATATTTTTGGTATGGATAACAAAATTGCACCTTACAAAAATTTATAATTATACCAATTTATATTCTTTTTTTTTTTACAATTATTTTTCAATAACACAACACAAACAATTCATTCATTTTTCATCATCATCATTAATTGAGTTTCAAAATCATTATTCCATATTAAGACTTGAATAATATTACTATATAATTTTATTTAGTTATATAGAGTATAAACTTTAATTCCATGTCCGTGTAGAGTCTCTATACGATCTCTAAATGATCAACAAAAGGGTTATTAACTCGACCTCCATTTAATGGAGGTTAGTAAAATCGGGAAAATGAATAGAGCCAGACCCCGTTTCGTTCATTTTTTAAAATTTTCAAAAAGTCAGAAAAAACGGACCTCGTTAAAATGGCCTAATTCTGTGTTTATTGGATACTTCTGGCATTTCTCTTTCCAAAAAAGTGGTTTAAAGGGCATGTTGTAATACAAAAATTCAATTTTATTTTGATTTGAAAAAAAAAATTTAAAGTATTTACAAAAATTTATATACTCGATGTTTTAAATATCAATATGTTTTCATCATATCTTTCCATTGATTGATTTTAAATTTAGTATTGTTATTGAAATATCTTATTTCAAGTTTTATTGTTTTGAATTAGAACATAATTTAATTTACTGTGTTATATCGGCCCAAAAAAAAATAAAAAATAGTTGCGAAAAAATTTCACCATCATAAATTTCATTATATATATACAAATTTGATTTCTTAACAGAAAAATCTATAAATTCTAACATAAATTGGTCTTGAAGCTAATCTAGCTTTTTCTTCAGCTAATTCTTGTTGTAAAACATCTAAATCAACATTAAGTCTACCAGTATCAATATCAATATCTTCAGCTTTAATATATAATCTCCAATCACGTTTCCAAATTTTATAACCTAACCAAGAAGCTAAAAGTACAGGTAAACCCAAATATGCTAAAAAGAAATCATAAGCATTAGGTGAAACTCCAATTGGGAATAAAGCAATCCAAAATTGAGCAACTAAAAATAAGAAATTAATAAGTAATCCATAATATGAACCCCACATTCCACATTGTGATTTATAAGGTAATTCATTTAATGATCTATTCTTTGCTTTCATAGCAAATCTAAATCTAATATGAGATAATGAAATACTAAACCATGTAAAGATTGACAGTAACCCTGATAAAGCAAGAAGCCAATTGAAAGCTTCTTCTTGTGCATCATTTTTAGCAGCAATTAAACTAAATAATCCAAAAACATCAGTTATTACAATTGCAGCCAAAGGACGTCCTGATCTATCAATATATCCAGTCCATTTTGGTGCCATTCCTTGTTCAGCTAATGAATTTAATGATCTTGAAGTTGCATAAACTGATGCATTACCAACTGATAAAACTGATATTAAAATAACTGCATTGATTACACTTGGTAAACCTTTAATTCCACCATTAACAATTGCAATGGTAAATGGAGATGCAGTTGCATCAACTGAAGAATTACCAAATAATCTAGAATCATTATAAGGAACAAGACAAGCAATCATTGTTAATGAACCTAAATAAAATATAACAATTCTCCAAACAACTTGTTTTATAGCTCTTGGTAAAGTTTTATGAACATTTTCACTTTCAGATGCTGTTAAACCAATCATTTCTGTTCCTCCCAAACTAAAAGCAGATGTAACAAAACAACTTACTACCCCTTTAAAACCATTTGCAAAAGATCCTGGATTATGCCAATATTTTCCTCCAACAAATTTATGAGTTGGACCTCCACCACTAATCAAGACAATTCCAAGTATAATAAATCCAACAACTGCTAAAACTTTAATTGTTGAAAATATAAATTCCATTTCTCCATAACCTTTAACTGGTAATAATGTTATAATTACAATAACTACCCAAAATATAATTACAAAAACATCTGAATTTACAGTAGTATTCCAATATTTAATTGTTATTGCTGCAGCAACTAATTCCAATGGTAATAATACAAAAAATTGTAAGAAATAATTCCATCCAACTGCAAATCCAATACTTGGTTCAATAAATCTACTTGCAAAAACATTAAAACTACCACTTACTGGGAATGTAACAGATAATTCTGCTAAACCTTGCATTGTAGCATATACAGCAGTTGCAGTTATTGACCAAGCAATTATTATTGCTGCTGGTCCTCCAGTATTTAAAGCAGATCCAGAACCAACAAATAAACCTGTACCAATACTTGAACCAATACTTATCATCTGTAGATGTCTTGTTTTTAATTTACGTTGTAAATTTGTATTGGCAGAATTTAAATTAATCTTTTCAATATCTGTTAATTCTTTATCATGAACTGTTGAAGATTTTAATACATGTTCATTAGTGTTTGGTAATGCTGGTTTAAATGAATCTTTAAAACCTTGCCATATTCCTGTTGGTTGTTCTTCTCTTGTTGATTGAGTCGAAGTATATTGAAATGATGCTTCTTTACTTTCTTTATCTGAATTCATTATTATTAATAAAAAAAAAACAAAAATAACTAAAAGTTAAAAATTGAAAAGAGAAAGAAACAATTGAAGAAGAGATTAATATTTATGCTTTATAGTATTATTGAACTCATCAGGTGTTTATGAATTTCGATATTTTTGTTATGTTATTAAGATGATATTCACGTATTTGAAAGGAAAGTAACAGACCTATATACCACTAGAAAAAAGGCAACTTTGTAAGAATGAGTCATTACCAAGAAAGAATTAAAGGCTTGTTTAACTTTGTATTCAATTTAATTATTACCTTGGGATTCATATAGAAATTAATAGCGTAATTACAACCTGAATTAAAAAAAGAAACAAGAAAAGAAAAAAAGTTTATAATACCAATTGCCCCAAATTGAAAGAATTTTAAATTAAAAAAGCCGTTGCGAAAATTTTACTTTTTTATAGAAGAAGTTAATATACAGGAGCATGGTTCTATTTGGGAACCATCTCGAACTAACATCTTTAGTTTCTTTTTTTGGGTTGAAATGCCGAAGTGAATATTACAAGTAAATCTTAAGAGGCAACTAATCCCATGTTTTTACATGAATAATAAATATCAATTAACTTATAAACTATACGTCATAGATGACTAAAAATTAAAAAAACAAACATTGAGCAGCAAATATATATAACAATAACTTCCAGATTGCCTAGTACTAAAAAAAAAAATTTATAAAAAACACTTTCCTTGCAACTTTACACAATACCTGTACCTTAAATCATCTATGTCTGGTTCGTTACTTTAAAATAAAATCTCCGACGATGATTTATTCAAAAAATATTAACCACATTGGGACAAACTTGCGGTTGTGATTGGGTTATATATAATTACATTAAGGTTCGTTTTTTAGATGATTCAATTTTAGTTTGTGAAAATGTTGATACTTTTTCATTTTCGTTAGATATATTATTTACTAAATTTTCTAAATTTATAATTCTAGGTACTAATAATTGTAAAAATTTTTTAATTTCTTGAATATCTTTAGATTGATTATTTATTTGATTATTTAATTTTTCAAAATTTAATTGATTATTTATTAATTTTTCATATCTATTATTTTCATTTTCTAAATTTTTTTCTAATAATATTTGATTATTTTTTAAAATTGTGAATAAACCTTGTAATTGATTATTTGTAGAAATTCTATAAGTATTTAATTCATCAATTATATCTAATTTTGATTCATTTTTTAATTCAATTAATTCTTTAATTTTAATTAATTCTTTTGTTGCAATCTTAATTGAATTATCATCTAAATTTTTAGCAAGTTTTAAAATCCCTAATTCTTTTCTAATTTCTAATAAATGATTATTAATAGATACAAATTCTTTATTTGGAAAAGCTTCAAGAGTTTCTTTTGCTTTTAAAATATCTTCTTTTAATGTAATAGATTCTAATTCTAATCTAGCAGCACTTACAATTAATTTATCTGCTTTTTGAACTTTAATTTTAGGAGGTTTTGATTGTTGATTAACTGATTGATCGTTGAATGACATATATAAATCTTCCAAATCGCTTGATGAATATTCTGTATCTTGAGTATTTATATCGGTTTGTCCTTTCATGATTTTTTAAAGGAATGTGTGGTCTATCTAATTTTTTGCAACACGAAAATCCAAATACTAAACGAGATTTTTCTAATGTTTTTTTTTTTGGTGGTGGTGGTGGTGATAATTAACTTTACAAAAATTTATTAATAAAAAAAAAAAATAATATACATATCCTTTAAGACACACAACAACCACACACGGCAAAACTAATATTTTTAATCAATTCATAATGACAGATCTCAGAGAATATCTACATAGTATGTAAAATTCTTTTTTCAATAATTATATGAATTATATATATATATACTAACTTTATAAATTTAGAAAAAGTTCATGTAATAACAAGTGATGCTAGATATTTTGAAGGTACTTTAGAAGGATTTGATTATTCAACAAATATAATACTAAGTAACTCCAGTGAAAGAATAATATATCAAAAGGATGAAGATGAAGAAAATCAAGAAATACCACTAGGTATATATATAATTAGAGGTAATGAAATAGTTGTTATTGGGGAAATTGATGAAGAAAAATATAAACAAATAAATTGGGAAAAAGTTAAAGGATTACCATTAAAAGGAACTAAAAATCCACTTAAATAAGATTGGATGGAAAATTAATTAATATTAATTATTTTAATAAATATATTTATAAAGAAGGGTTTTATCTATTTAATTTAATTTTATTTTATTTTATTTTAATTTTATTTTATTTAAATCTATTAATATTTATTTTACTTCTTTAACTAATGGAATACCTGCTAATTTCATTTTAACAGCCAATTCTAATAAATAATCAATTGCTTCATTATAAACTTTAGCTTTCCAAACAGTTTCACCCCATACATAAATACCATGTCTTCTAACTAAAACAGCAGAAGTACCTGGATATTTTTTAATTGCATCTTGTAAATCATCAGTTAAATCTTCTTCATGAGGTGTATTCTCTATAATTGGAATTATTAAAGTATCATAATATTCTAAATTACCAATTTTTTCAATTTTATTAGTTGATTCATTAAATTTTAATTTTGGTAATGCTTTAATTTGTTCAATATGACTAATTTTAAATTCTTTTTCATTTTCAAAAAATAATGTAATCATTACAGCTGATTGTGAATGAGTATGAATACAAGCTCCTGCATCTCTTAATTTATAACAACTCATAAATAATGGAGTACAAGCACTTGGTTTATATTTATAAGATTTTGTTAATTCTTTTGGTATATCATTTGGTGATCTTAATAATTTTTCATTAGGTAATTCAACTAAAAACATTTCCCAAGGTTTAATTCTTTCTTTTTGTACACCTGATGGAGCAATATAAACTAAATTTGGATTTTCACCTTCTGTATCTCTAATTGATATACCTCCTCCTGTACCTGTGACCCAATTATTATCATAAAATAATCTACATAATTCACAAATTAAATTGGCTGGATGATTTGGATCTTTAAATTGTTCTTGTAATTCTGGTGATAATTGAGAATATTCAGTAATTTTAGAAGAAGAATTTCCATCTTCATTATGATTACAATGACATGGAGCTGACATGATTAAATGTTTCTTGTTTTAAATAAAGAATTAAAAAAAAAAAAAATTTTGCAAAAAAAAAATATATATAATATATAAAAAATATAATTTATACGGTATCTCTCGAAGATTATACTTCACGTGGGAGGTAGGCTCAACAAAATAAAAAAAAAACTGTGGATTCCATTATAATACCAAAAAGACAATGATAAATTTTATATAAAAACTTATTTATTGTATTCTTTATCTACTATATATATATATATTCAATGATTTAGTCTATCTTCATCTTGGTTTAATAAAATTTCTTATCCTTCAATAGTGTGACATATTCAATTTCCATGCAATGTCACAATATTAAAAGTGCGACACTAAATTGTTTGAAAAAAAAAACAGAAGAAAATCATTACAAAACTCAAAAGAGGCAATATCTCACTCTCACTCCAAACTTTATCATTGAAATTAATCTTATCATATAATATAAAAATAAATATAAAACATTCAATACATTTTTTTCCAACAAATAATATTAAATGGCAGGATTAGAACAATCATTATTTCAATTAAAATTTACAGCAAAACAATTAAATAGACAAGCAGCAAAAGCAGCAAAAGAAGAAACTCAAGAAAAAGCTAAAATTAAAAAAGCTTTAAATCAAGGTAATAATGATATTGCACAATTATATGCTCAAAATGCAATTAGAAAACTGAATGAAAGAGTGAATTTATTAAGATTAAGTTCAAGAATTGATGCTGTTGCAAGTAGAGTTCAAACTGCTGTTACTATGAGATCAGTTACAAATAATATGACTAATGTTATTAGAGGTATGGATAAAGCTTTACAAACTATGAATTTAGAAAAAATTTCTTTAGTTATGGATAAATTTGAAAATCAATTTGAAGATTTAGATGCTTCAACTAATTATTATGAAACTACTACTAATAATGTTAATGCTTTAACTACTCCACAAGATCAAGTTGATGAATTATTAAATCAAGTAGCTGATGAAGCTGGTATTGAAATGAAACAAGGTTTGAATGCAACTAATGTCGAAATTAAAACTCCTGTATCTACTTCTATATCTGAAGAGAAAGAAGATAAATTAGCTGAAAGATTAAGAGCTTTACGAAATTGATATTGTGTGTGTTGTTTTTTATTTTTGTAATTATTAGAAATACTTTTTAAATATATATATATTAATGTACAAAATAATGCTGTAAAAAAAAATCTATAAGAGCTTGTTTTATGTTCTTCTTTTAGTATTTTCTTCTTGTTTTATGATATATGATACAATATTTATTAAATTTTGAAAACCTTTATCGTTACCTTTAATCCTTATAATATGCAATGAAGATGAATTAATTAAATCAATTACTTCAATCTTGAATTTTAATTTTCGACCACTTGAAAATTTACTTGGAATAACACCTGATATTAAACCAAATTCTTCATCAATATTAACTTTTGATATTGATCCTTCAATTTTTTTCAATTCTAATTGATTCTTAATAATCCTTATTAGTTCAACTGATGGTAATGAACTATCAATAATTTTAATATCTTTACTAGCTATTTTAGTTCCTGTATTATTATCAATGTCATTAAATTTACCTTGTTTAGGACTTGGACTTGCTAATGATTGGAAAAATTTCTTAAACCAATTACTTTTAGTACTATGTTCTTCTGATTTTCCTCCTGAATTTAACAAGTTTTTAGATCCAACTGAAATTCTTGAAAATCTATTATGACCTTTGTTTGGAGAAACAGGAGGTTCGGTTAATTCAGGTATTGGTGATTGTCCTCCTTGATCAGGAGCTCTTGGTGCTGCTCGTTTTGGATTTAATGATAACCTTCTAAATAATGAACTTTCTTTTGGTCCTTCAAAAGTATTTTGGACTGGACTAGATATTACTTCCTTGGTATTAGTTTCAAGTACTGTTGGTTTCTGAAGACTCAGTTGCCTTATTGGTGGTTGTTGGAACTTGTGTTGTTTATTCTCTATAACTTCATCATCATCTTTATTCGGCAATTGAACGTGTGGTGACCTAGGCATATGTACCGTACTGAAAATACCTGTAGAATGTCTTGATTTTTTCAAATCTCCATGATTTAATTCATTTTCTAATTCTGGTTCATTTATATTTTCATCATCGATTTCACCATCAGCAGTATTTTCATTTATAGAATAATTACTTTCATCATCATTAATACCAGCAACAAAAGAACTTCTATGATCATCTTCATCTTCATCTTCATCATTAATTATAGTTTCTTGTTCTTCAGATTGATTTTTGGTTAAAGTTTCTTTAGAATCAATTAAACTTGGTTTTTGTTTACTTTTTTTACCAATATCAGCAGTTCTGGAACTTATTAGATCAAAATTTGATAAATCAGTTTCTAACATATGAATGTTTGAAGTTTCTAAATGATGATTCAGTTCAACTAATGAATATTCAGTATCATCAGTACTTGCATCTGAATGGTATTCATCAAAATCGTAATTACCTTCTTTATGATATTGATATGGTTTTGGTGACTCATCATCAGATTTAAAGAAATTAGGAGATTTTTCATCATCTTCTTTAATAGTAGTATCTCTAACTTTAATACCCAAACCTAAATATTGTGATGATGCTTTGTTTGACCTTCTAACAACAGTATTTGAATTATTCAAAGTTTGATTCATAATTGTAACATCACCTTCTTCATTAGCAATAGTATTTGATTTAGTAAGTAAACCTCCAAACGAAAATCTTGAAAATCTAGGATTTGGAATCAAAGATATATTACTACTATTAGCTTCATTTTCATTATCATTTTCATTTTCTCCTGATGGAATATTTGCTGGTATAACTTTTGTTTGTGCTTTATTTTCATCGATATTATTTAACATTGATTTATAATAAGAACTTTGAACGCTAAATCTTTTATTTAATGAATTTTTTGATGATGATTTCAATGGTTGTCTAAATTTTTCATTTTCATTAAATTGTTCAATGGTTATAGATTGTGTAATTTGATCTTGATCTTCAATTTGACAATCTGTTTCATTTAAATAACCAGCCAAATTTTTAGAACTTGAAGTTTTACTTTGTGATGATAAATGACGTGAAGTTGATGGTGCAATTAATGCTGATAAATTTCTTGAACTAGAAGTTTTAAAATCACTAGTAAATTTCTTGGATGGTGATGCTGTAGTAACTTCAATACCTAATTTATGCAATACTTTCGAAGTATTTTCATTAATAGTTGTATTACTATTTGTATTGAATTTATTATTTGATGGTGTACCCAAAGTTCTTGCTCTTAATAATGAATTTGCTCGAGGATCCAATAATGAAAGACCTTGAGTTGGATCAGTTACTGAACGACGGTTTGAATCGGAAATAAGATCTTCAAAATCATGAGTGCTTTGACGTTTATTTAATTTATCAAGTACTTTTCTCTGTCTTTCTTGTAATCTTTGTTTTTCTTCTAGTTCTTTTTCTTCTTGTTGTAATCTTAATTTCTTTTCAGCAATACGTTTCTTTTCTAATTCAATTGCTCGTCTACTTTCTTCTTCTTCTTTTAACCTTCTTTCTCTTGCTTCATTTCTTTGAAATACTTGTTGAGCTAATTCTCTTTCTTTTCTTGCTAATGCATGTTCTCTTTTTCTTTGTGATGCTGTTCTAACTGGTTGAACATTTTCTTTATTATGTTCTTCATTAAATACTTCATCAACCATAAATCCAAAATTCAATAATGATTTGTTACCAAAAGTGTTACGTTGTTCTTGATTTCTTGTAGAAATTGGTGTTGCCATTGGTGAAATTACTTCTGATTTTTTAAATTGTGGTGGCTCTTGTAAAGGAATTTCATTTTCATTATCATATGTAGATTTAATTTGTTCATTCATTGAAGATGGAGTTGTAGTAGTACCTTTTCTATTAGATGAAGAATTTGATTTTAAAGATCTTGATGATGCATTACGACTTCTTGAATTATAAATAATATTGGTATTATGTGTAAGCTTTTTACGATTAAATGAACTTGACGCTTTAAATTGTTTTGAATGTTGTTGTGATGAAGATGTTACTCTATTAGTTATATTAGAAAGTACAGGTGGTGGAGCTGATGTTGGAGCATTTGACTTAGAAATTGATCTTAATAAGGACTTATTTGAATATATTGATGATGATTTAGTAACTTTTCTCACGGTAGTTGTTTGTTTCTTTTCACCAGTGATTTCATCAATAATAGTTGTCTTGACAATTGAAGTTGATCTTGGTATTGATTTTGTAGATTCTAAATCATTTATACTTCCATTTGAATTAGAATTTGAAAGATGTTCATTTCTATATTTCATTAATAAATAATAAAACATTTTTTCAGGACATTTATTTGGTGATAGTAATCTTGATATAATAGTTTTTTCATCACAATTATGAAATAATACAGATAAATTTTTTAAAATTTCTTTATCAATTTTATCAATTGATTCAATTGCTTTAATATTTAAATTTTTAATATCTAAAGTTGTTGTTTGTGAATAAGATATTAATGGTTCAGGATATTTTGATAATAAAGGATGTGATAATATTGATTCAATTGAAATACGTTCAGAAGGATCAACTTTTAACATTTTACCAATTAAATCTTTTGCTTCCCAACTTAAATCATGAGGCATTATAAATTTCCCACTTTGAACTTTTAATAATAATTTTCTAATATTTTCATCATCAAAAGGTAAATGACCAGTTAATAAAGCAAATAATATTATACCACAAGACCAAATATCAGAAGGAGCACCATGATAATTTTTACCAGCAACAATTTCTGGAGATGCATAATGAGGTGAACCACAAGAAGTTTCTAATAATTTTTCTTTAACTTCTAAAGCAGCCATACCGAAATCAGCAATTTTAATATTTTTATTAAAATCTAATAATAAATTTTCTGGTTTTAAATCACGATGACAAATATTAAATTGATGTAAATAATTTATACCATTAATAATTTGTTTAAAATAATTTATTGCTTCAAATTCTTGTAATTTACCTTTTTTAATTAAATAATCAAATAATTCACCACCTTCAATATATTCTAAAATTAAATATAAATCATTTTTATTTTCCCAAACATCAAATAAACCCATGATATTTGGATGAGAAATTAATTTCATTATAATAATTTCTCTTTCTATACCATAAGGTAATCTATTATCATCATCTTCACCATTTAATCGTTTATATTTTGGATTTTCTAATTTTTTAAAATTTGATTTTGGAACAATTTTAACTGCCGCCAATTGACCAGTTGTTATATTTTTAGCTAATCTTACTCTACCTGTTGAACCTCTCCCTAAAGTTCTACCTAATTTCCAAGGACCAATTTTATTTTGAGATTTTCTTTTTTGAGCTGAATTATTGGTATTTGTTGAAATTTGAGATAATCTTTTAGTTGCATTAGTAACTGATTGAACAACTTTATCTACATTAATTGATGAAGGATAATCAGATGATGATACTGTGTGATTGTTGTTATTATTATTTGTTGAAATATTCTCAAATTGTGGATGAGAATTCTGTTGTACAACAGTTGTCATTTTTTATTATTATTATTATTATATTATTAATTGTATTATGAATGGAATGGTGAATAAATAAACAAATAAATGAATGAAAATCAAAATCAAAATCAAAATCAAAATAATTTGTTGATAGTTTAAGTATAAGTAAAAGAATGAATTGTAGTCGGTTTAATTTTATTGATTTTGAAACAAATGAACTGTTGTCTAAATGACTTGTTGTTTTTGTTTTCTTAGTTGTTTATATTTATGATTTTTTTTTGTAGTTGTAGTTGAAGTTGAAGTTGAAAATTGAGCGGGATTTGTAAGGGGTTAAATCAAAAAAAGACAGGAATATATACTTGTATTTACCCTAATGTCGATGATTTATTGTAAAATGATGATGATACTGATAATAAAATATAATAAGTAATAAATAAAAAGAAAAAGATATTTTTGTTGATAAAAACTTTAAAAATTTTGAATTGAAAAATTAAAAATTAAAATAAAAATTAAAATTAGAAATTAAAATTAAAAATTGAAACAAAGTAGTAAAGTTAAATTTTGTAATATTAATAATAATAAATAATTATAATTTGTTAGTAGATTCAAAACAAAAGAACATAAACAATTTCTATTTCTATTTCTATATTTAACGTGTTTAAAATAATTTACTTTTACTTTACTTTACTTTTAATTTCTTTGGCTTCTTCAATCTCTTTAATCTCTTTCTTTCTTTCTTTCTTTCTTTCTTTCTAATGTTAATTATTTATTTTGGTTTGTTTTGATTTTTTGATTTTGGCTTATTTTTTTTTTCTTTTGTTTTTCTGATGTAAACAACAACAACAACAAAGGTAAAAAACAAAAAAAATATCGTGGATTTTCCTGCATAATAACCCCATTTGCTACCATTTCTGTTCTCTGCTGTATTTTGTAACCTCATGATCCATATTTATATTTATTATCATGTCTTGTAAGATCTATAATTATATATATATTATATATATTATATATTATATCTTCTATATATTATATCTGTATCTAATATATCATCACTTTTACTATATATTACTTTACTACCATCAACCAATTTCTATAAACTTCTCCACCTCGCTTTAATATTATTCCTTAGTTTTATTTTTAAAATAAAATATCAACCATCTTCACCGCTCTAAAGCAAACTAACTTTTCGTAAAATCTCAGGGTTAAAATCTTTATCATATTTTTGGCTTTGAGTTCAAGGTTAAGGTTAAGTTTAAGTATGTTTGCAGTTTAAAAATTTATAATTATTCAAATCAAAATAAAATTTTAGCCCAAATTTTAAAACAAAACCAAAATAAAAAAATAAAAAACGCGAATTGTTTTTTTTTTGTGCGCCAAAATCCAAAACAAAAAGAGAAAACATGGCGGTGATGGGATTTTGAAAAATTAGATTTTATATTTATGATGCAACAACAGGAACTAACTAAAACAACCATAACCATGTGGCACTATTTTTTAAATCAGTTTAGTTTAGTTCACTTATTTTATTTATAATGTATTATCAATTCTATAAGAAAATAAATATTATTAAATTGTACCTTTTTCCAAAATTAATCTGATTTTTTTTTTTAAAAAAGAATTTTCTAAAGTTTAAGTTTATTTTTAATCTCCACTACTACCATTTTTTAAGTTTACATTCTGTTTTACTACGTAATATATATATTACTTATTGTTCCACAATTGGTATCTTTTTTTTTCTCCATTTTATTATAGTTTGGTTTAATTGATACATCTGAATGTTTATAATCTATATAATTCTTTCTTTTCCTATCATCTACAATTAGTACCAATTATGAATGGTATATATATACCTTGAAGATCAAAAAAATATAAAAAATTTCAAGAATTCTTCCTAAATTTTGAAGATTAGGATGAAGTTAAGTTTAGTTTCTTCAGTTCTCACATAATATTTTATATGTATTGTTTAGATTATTAATAGAACGATAACCAAAACATCGTGCTGATTTTATACCTTCATCAGGCTAACATGTTGGGTATATATCTTCAAATTCTGAAGTTCTCAGTTTCTTTTGGAACCAGTTAAATTATAGAAATTTTGATTATAAACAGTACTAAAACTTTTCGATCTTGAACCTCCGTGTCACTAAACTTCAATACAAGTATAAAATTATCTGTTGATATCACACAACTGATTGCAGCTGCAAAAATTTCATGAAATAGATGGTATTTTTTTAATTGAAGATCAACCCCCCACATGTAGCAATATTTAACTACGTCGTGTATAATGACAATAAAGTATTGCAGCAAAAAAGTACTTCCCTAAGTAAAATAGTATGTACATTTTTTGCTAACAAAAAAAAAAAAATAGACTTTCTAATTCGTTGGCCCATGGGAAAAATTTTTCAAAAAAAATTTAAAAGTTTCCCTATCCTTTTTTTTCAGTTTTTTTTGATTAATTCAACTCAATTCATTAAATAATAATGTCAGACGAAAGAACTTTTATTGCTATCAAACCAGATGGTGTTCAAAGAGGTTTAATCTCAGCTATCGTTGGTAGATTCGAAAACAGAGGTTATAAATTAGTTGGTATTAAATTAGTTCAACCAACTGAATCTTTATTAAGAACTCATTATGAAGATTTACAATCAAAACCATTTTTCCCATCATTATTATCATACATGTTATCAGGTCCTGTTTTAGCTACTGTTTGGGAAGGTAAAGATGTTGTTAAACAAGGTAGAGCTATTTTAGGTGCTACTAATCCATTACAATCAGCCCCAGGTACCATCAGAGGTGATTTTGCTGTTGATATGGGTAGAAACGTTTGTCACGGTTCTGACTCAGTTGAATCAGCTAAAAAAGAAATTGACTTATGGTTCAAAAAAGAAGAATTAGTTGAATACAAACCAGCTTTATTCTCTTGGATTTACGAATAGATTATTTAGATTAATTATATTAAACAATCTAATCTAATGATAAATTTTTTTTAGAGATATATATGTTTATCTATTATATAAATAATTATTTTTATCAATTCTAATTGTAATCAATTGATCAATTGAGTCTTAATTGAAAGTATTCAAATCTGTAATTATTCATCTTCTAAATCTGACTTGTTGTAGTTGGTGGTGAAAAAAAGAAAGAAAAAAAAATTATGCGTGAAAAAAAATAAATATGTCCGTTAATATGGCAACCAAAGCATACACACAGGAACCTAAATATATAAATAGACAATGGCCTCAATAGAACAAGATGATATTTTTAATGTGGATGGCGATATGGAGGAAGAAGAAGAAGAGCAACAACAAGAAGATTATTCAATGGAGATAGATGAACAACATCAACAAGATGATGAAAATAAACATCAACAAGATGATGATGAAATAGAGGAAGATTTTGATGAGGATGAAGATCAAGACCAAGATCAAGATCAAGAAGGTGAGGAAGAGGAAGATGATGAAGAGGAAGAGGACGAGGAAGAAGATGAGGATGACGAAGAAGATGAAGAAGATGACGAAGATGATGATGATGATGATGATGATGAAGATGAAGAAACTCAAGGTCTACATGATACTGATAATAAACCATCAAAACAAGAAAATAACATTGATAAATCAAATGATGAAAAACTAGAAGAATTTAAAGAAACTGAAATAAAATTATCAGTTCTTGAGGAAAATAAAGATAAAGAAGATATAATAATGATAGATGAAAATGAACAACAGGAAGAAGAACAAATAGATAAGAATAAACTTAAAGATCAAGAAGATTCAAACGTATCACAATCTCAACAACAAAACTCCTCAGATGAGAATAATAATTTAAAACAAGATCAAAAATCATTAGATTCAACTAGTCCAAAAACAGAACAACAACAAGAACAACAAGTTAAAACACAAGAATTAGCAGAAGAATTAAAGAAAACAGAAACTGATTTATCATTTAGAGATCAAGTAATAGAGAAGGCCAAATTAGCTACTGAATTTGATATAATACCACAAGTAGCAATACCTTATTCATCACAATGTCATGTATTAGCATTTACAGAAGGTCCAAAATGGGTATTAACAGGTGGTGAAGATGGATTCATTAGAAAATATGATTTTATATCATCAATTCAAGGTAAATCACCTTTAACAATGGCTCAAAAACATAATTTATCTGATTCATTAACTAATGCAGGAGTAATATGTTCATATTGGGAAAATGAACAACCATTAACTAGAAAACAATTGATGAAATTAAATCCAAAATTAAAAGATAGTGATTTTTCTACAGGTTCAGTTAGTTATGAACCTAAAATAAATCCAGTTTATGCTTTAGATGTTGAAAAAAATGGATATTGGTGTTTATCAGGTTTACAAAGTGGTGGAATATCATTATATACAATGAGATATAATGAAGGTACAATTCATCATTATTTTAATCATGGTAATAAAGAAAATAAATCTAGAGGTCATAATGATGCAATATCAGTACTTAAATTAAATCAAGAACAAGATCAATTTTTATCTGGATCATGGGATAAATCAATTAGATTATGGGATTTAAATACAGGTAAAACAATTACAGAATATGTTGGATCAACTGGTCAAATATCAAATATTCAATATAGACCCGATGGTTTAAGTGATTTAACACTTAAATTTGCCAATGAACCAACAACAACTTCAGCTACAACCACAAATGGATCAACTACTATTACTTCTACTACTAGTAATGGAACAGAAGATGATGATGATATAGATTCATTATTTGGTGATGAAGAAGAAGAACTTCAACAACAACAAAATGAAGAAAAAGAAAAAATTATACGAAAAAATTTAGAAGATCAAGATCAAGATAAATCTCAACAAACTAATAAAAATTCACAATCAAAAATTCATAATAATTCAAATATTTTTATGTCATCAAATATAGATGGTACAATAAATATATGGGATATAAGACAACAAAATCCAGTAATTAGATATGAAGTATCAGAAGGTATACCACCTTGGTGTATGTCACTGACATGGTCAAATGATGGAAATTTTATTTATGCAGGTAGAAGAAATGGATGTGTTGAAGAAATTTCAATTAAAATGCCTCATAAAAGATCAATTAATAGTCATAATCATAAAGATTCAAAAATTCCAAATATTTCAAAATTATTACAATTTCCAAAAATTAGTGGACCAGTTAGTGCTTTATCAACTATGCCAAATAATGATTTTTTATTATGTGGATCAAATGATAATATTCGTTTATATAATTTAAAATTATATGATGAATTATCAAATAATAATATAAATTCTAAAAAACAAGCAACTCCATTTTTATTAATACCTGGTCATCATGGTGGTATGTTATCACAATTATATGTTGATGAAACTGGTAGATTTATGGTTAGTGCTAGTGGTTATAGAGGTTGGGGACATGGAAATTTTACTGATACTGTACTTATATATGAAATAGATTTCGAATAAATAAAAAAAATGTATATATAATATATATATATATTAATATTGAATATGTGTTCTTGTTCTTGTTCTTGTTCTTGTTCTTATTTTTATTTTTTTTTTAATACTTATTTATTATCTATTTGTAAATCCATTAAAAATTGTACTTCGTAAATTACCTAAACCAACATTATTTAATATATGATGAGTATTAGTTTCATTTTTAAATAAATATAAAACATCATTAAATAATTCATATAATTGTTTAAACCAAGAATCAAAACCAATTGAATTTAATAAATCTTGATTAAATAAAGTTTTTAAATAATTATGATTATTATTTCGAATTAATAAAAAATGAATTAAAAATCCAATAAAACCAATAGTTATACTAAATTTATAAATATTTTTAGTCATTAACCAAGATGATGAAGATGATGTTGTTGTTATTGGTTTATTATGTTTAGTTAATTTTTTATCATCATCATTATTTAAATTATCAGATATAAATAATTTTTTAAATAATAAATTTGATGTTATTTTATGAATTGAAGTTGATGTATTTAAAGTTAAAGAAGATGATAATGAATTAACTAATGATGATGATGATGAAGTTATTGAATCTTCATTTTCATTTATTATTGATGAAGTTATTGAATTTGATAATTCTTCTTCTTCTTCTTTAATTTGAGTATATATTTCTTGTTCTTTTTGAACTTCATCAATAATTTGTTTTGAAATTTCTTCATCTTGTAATTGAATTAAATCTGATAATGATTCATTAGTATATAAATTAATATTATCTCTTTTAATATTATTTTTTTTAAATAAATTTGATGTAGTACATAATACTGAATTTTTATTATAATCACCAAACCATTTATTAAAAGTTTCATTAGAATTTATTAAATTTTCAATTGGATAATTTTTAACTAAATCATTAGTACGATTTAATATTCGAACTAAATTAACATCAGTTAATCCATCAAATAAATTTGTTGGAGATATAGTAGTATGTAATAAAGCTTGATCAACATCATCAAAATTATTATTATTACAATTATTTTCATCAAGATTTAATTTTTGCCATATATCAAATTTAAATTCAATTAAACTTGATATATAAATATAAACATTTATAAGAACTGAATTATAACTTAAATTAAAATCCCAAATTGTTAAAATTTGTGATAAATTTGATAAATCATGAGAATATATTGTAATTATTGATGATAAACCTTGAAAAAATTTATAATCATAATATTTTCCATTTGATTGTATAAATGAATTTGATTGATGTTTTATTAATTGAAAAAATTCATTATCAATATTTTCTAATAATGTTGGAATTAATCTTAAATGATTAATTGATAAATTAATATCAGTTAACATAAAATCTCTTAAATGAATTAATGTTAATTTTTCTAATAATTTAAATGCTAAATCTTCATTAAAAATTTCATTAGAATATGATACTAATAATATAATACTTGCTATATCATGATAACCTTGATAATAATTTAAACTTGGATATTTTCTTAAAATTTTAATAATTAAATTAAATAATTTTTTTTTTAAATCATTTATATCTGATTTACTTAAAATAGTTGTATATGATGAACTAGTTGAAGAATTTTTTAAATGTTGAATATGATTTAATATAGTTATTGATCTTTGAATATCTAATTTAACTTGATCTTCATCTTTATGAGGTGGTAAATCAATAGTTTCTAACTCATTTAAAAATAAATTAGCATCATTTTCATTAAATAATGATTTACTATTATTATTACCAAGAATATTACCATTTTTATTTTGTTTTTCATCATCATTATTGTTATTATTATTATTATTATAATCATTTTCATTTTCATTTTCATTTAATATACCTAATAATATTGGCCAAATTTTACACCTTATTTCATTATTAATTAAACCATCAGTAGATCGAGATAAATCAATTAATATATCCAAATAATTTTCATTTTTTTTATCTTTTGTTGTTATAGTTTGATAAATTGCTTTAATTTTTAAATTTTTAATATGATCATTTAATGGAATTTCTTCATTATTATATAATGATTTACCCATACCATCCATAAAATCCCAATTATCTGATGATGTTGGTAATATATAAGATTTTGAAAGTGATTGTAATTGCAGTTGCAGTTGCAGTTGCAGTTGAGATTGAGATTGATGTAGTGATGATTGAGATTGGGATTGAGATAATGAAATGGAAGTTGAAGAATTAGAATGTCCAAGTCTTGGATATGACGGAGTTACTATTTCTGAAGCCATTATTGTAAATATATTTATAAATATGTTAAGAAAATATTAATAATTCATCTAGTCAATTAATATGAAAAGTGAATGGAATTGAAAAAATTGAAATAAAATGAAATAAAAATGGAATCTTTTTAAAAATAATTTGAAAAAAAGATTAAACTAAATTAAATTAAAATTAAATAAAAAATTACGGAAAAATAAAATAGATAAAAAAAAAACAAGATGATTCTTTTGATAATAATTAATTAGCAATTATAAAAATATAATTAAAGCAAGTGATAAATATAAATATATATATATATATAAAGATATATATATAAAGTAAAAAAAAAGTGTTGATAATAAATTTAGAAATATGTTATAGATGTTTTCTATATATATTTTGTGTAATAGTGGGATGATAGAATTAGATAAAGAAGAAAGTTAGGAAGATGGCATCACAATTTTTATATAGATTATTTTATTGGCCGGTCGTACACTACCTGCTACCTGCTACCGTACTATTCACAACTCCACAACTCACAACTATAGACTACACTTTTAATTATCATACCAATTATCTTTACTCTTAAGGTTTTTAAACTTTTCCTCATACTTCCACTATATGAACTCTTCAATTTAATAAATTGAGTTTGTTTTGAGCTACTGCTATATTTGATATATATTAGTTTTATTTAAAGATTCTAATAGTTTTTATTTAAATTTTTGCAAAAAATTCTAAAAAAAAAAAACAAAATTTTTCAAAACAAAATAAAATTGAATTTTTGTATTACAACATGCCATTTAAATTACTTATTTGGAAAGAGAAATGCCAGAAGTATCCAATAAACACAGAATTAGACCGTTTTAGCGATGTCCATTTTTTCTGACTTTTTGAAAATTTTAAAAAATGAACGAAACGGGTTTGGGCTCTTTTGGTTTTCCCGGTTTTACTAGCCACCATTGTATGGAGGCCGGATTAATAACCCTTTTGTTGTTCATTTAGAGATCGTTTAGAGATCTACACGGACATGGAATTAATCTATATAATATATATAACCTATATAGTACAAGTCTTAATATGAAAATATAATTTTGAAACTAATTAATGAATAATTGATAAAAAATGAATTGTTTGTGCTATTGAAAAAAAAATATAATTGCAAAAAAAAAAAAGTTCATATAGATTTTTGTAGGGCCATGTTTTTTGTTATCCATACCAAAAAATATTTTTTTACTTTTTTTTTTTTTATTTGCAACCACAAACTATTCATTTGTTAACAACAAGTTATTGCTTAAGATGTATTATATTTATTTAAAAATCGGGTAATTAATAACCTAACCACTATTAGGAACTCAATTCAGTACAGTTATATCATCTATAATTCTATTTTTATACTAATAATTAATTGGTAACTGCGTTAAGTAGTTATCGCAATATTCCTGGGGCCAAACTAGAACGACGCAGGGCCAAATTTAACACCTTTGTTCAACATGTTGCAGCAAAAATTGAAATATATGATATATATCAATTATTATGTATATATAAAATAAATTTATTCTATTATAAATATTCATTTTAACAAATTTCCTTTTACTAGAGGATTAAACTTCTTATATTATTTGTAACAAATTAATTGCAACCTAAAGTTCATATAATACGACTAATGAACAACAAAAATTAAATTTAAGTCAATCAAAATTATGTAAATTAGTTAATTTGATAATTCTAAATTTATAAATTAAACCTAATTAAAAATTATAATAGTTTTTATATTATAAATTTAAAAAAAAAAAATTCAAATCAAACTAAAATTGAATTTTTGTATTATAACATGCCCTTTTAATCACTTTTTTGAAAAGAGAAACTCTGAAAGAATCTAATAAACACATAATTAGGCCATTTTAACGAGGTCCATTTTTTCTGACTTTTTGAAAATTTTAAAAAAAGAACGAAACAGGGTTGGGCTCATTTCGTTTTTGGTTCTTTTTACTAGCCACCATTGTATGGAGGCCGGATTAATAATCCTTTTGTTGATCATTTAGAGATCGTTTAGAGATCTACACGGACGTGGAATTAAAGTATATAGCAGTAAATAACCTATCAACTTATGTGCTTTTAATATAAATGATGAATTGTATGAATTGTATGAATAAAAACATGGGAAGGAATTTAATTCTTTGAAATGATATATAATATTTGAAATGATGTATAGTAATGTTTATATTATTCAATTTTAAAAGAATTAACAACTCTTAATATGAATATGAAAATATAATGAAAGATTGATAAAAAGTGAATTGTTTGTGTTATTGAAAAAAATAGTAGCAAAAAATAAATAAAATGGTATATAAATTTTTGTAGGGCCAATTTTTTTTTGTTATCCATACCAAAAAATATTTTTTACAACTACTATTTTCTTTTTTTATTTTTTTGCAACCACAAACTATTCATTTGTTAATAACAACTTATTATTGAATCAATAATTTAATAGATTATTCATTTCCATCAAGAGTTATAATCCACGACCATCATCATCATTATCATCATCATCAAGTTTTTAAAAAAAGATCTACATTAATTAAAAAGAAAAAGTCATCATAGTTTTACTACAACAAGTTCTGGAGAAAATTTATATTTTTATCTTAGTTAAGATTCAAGAAGTTAGGATGTGGCGCCTTATTGTGCAGACTGCCTTTCTCCTTGAATTTTACAATACTATTTTAAAAATATTAAATTTAAATTTACTTGAATGATGGAAGTATAATAATTGATGATTGGATCTACAAATTAATGAGAGTAAATCTTATTGTTACCAATAGCTTATATTATTATGTTAATAAAGAAATATTCATTGGCTGTTATTATATTGCAAAAAGATTCAAATTATATTAGGGTTTTGGTTAAAATTTACAGGATATTGAATATGTAGTTGTTTAATTCCAAATATTTTTGACTAAAAAGGGTTGGGTTATTCTAAACATAACCTGACCCCTTTGGAAAGTATTTTGCTGGTCACTAACACAATGAAAACATACCCTCAATTCAACTTTAAGAACTGGGTTTTGTAATAAGTGGCCAGCCAAATCTTGGTTTTCAAAATCACCTAACCCCATTTCGTTCCAATTTTTATTGCGGCGTGGGCCCACGGAAAGTCCTTATTCAGAATTTCGAAAGTTTTTCTGACACTGAGTTTTGGCGCAACCGCGCCTACTCGTATTTTTGAAAGTTAACTTTTCAAACTGGTGTTTGGTTCGAACCGTGATTTATATTATATTCATTGAAAAATCAGGTAATAAATAACCTAACCACTATTAGGAACTCAATTCAATACAGTAATATCATCTGTAATAAACAAATTCTATTTTTATACTAATAATTAATTGGTAACTGCGTTAAGTAGTTATCGCAATATACCTGGGGCCAAATTAGAACGACGCAGGGCCAAATTTAACACCTTTGTTCAACATGTTGCAGCAAAAATTGAAATATATGATATATACCAATTATTATGTATATATAAAATAAATTTATTCTATTATAAATATTCATTTTAACAAATTTCCTTTTACTAGAGGATTGAACTTCTTATATTATTTGCAAGAAATTAATTGCAACTAAGTTCATAAAATACGACTAATGAACAACAAAAATTATGTAAATTAGTTAACTTGGCAATTCTAAATTTATTAATTAAACCTAATTAACAAGATACCCTTTTAACCACTTATATGGAAAGAGAAACTCCAGGAGTATCGAATAAATACATAATTAGACCATTTTGACGTGGTCCATTTTTTTTTTAACTTTATGAAATTTTCAAAAAATGAACGAAACCGGGTTAGGTTAGGTTCTTTTCGATTTTCTAGATTTTGCTAGCTTCACAAAACAAGAACTCTGTTTCCAAATTGAAACAAGATTCAATTGCATATTTGTTAGCTGCAATGTAAAGCCGGTACTTTCTAGAGATTTTTTGGTTCAATACTTTTTTTTTTTTTTCTATAGTTTGCTTCTTGGTTGCCAAAAAAAATATATTAGGAATTATAAATATTATACCTCACAATTACCATTCAACTATATTTAGAACTTTCTTTTTTGTTATTGTTTCCAAAGTATTTATGAAGAAAGAAGGAAGGACAAAATATTTAGACAGAGAGTGATGATTTTTAAATATCAAAATCAAAATTACTTTCAAAAAAAAATTTATCATCATATTGAATTTAATGTCTCATATACATATTATATTATATATTTAATTTTTTAAGCAAATATTGGAATTCTATTTTTTTCATCCCAATCCCAAGGATCATTAAATCTTAAATTAAGATCTAATTTAGAAATTTCTAATAAATCATCATCAGATAAATTAAAATTAGTTACATCTAAATTAGTAGCTAATCTATCAGGATTATTTGATTTTGGAATAACAGCAATATTTCTTTGAGTTGCCCAACGTAATAAAATTTGTGCAGAAGATTTATTATATTTTTTAGCTATTGATTGTATAATATCATTATTAAATAAAGTTGGAGTATTTAAAGCTCTTTTCATATTTAATTCTAAAAATGATTGTGGACCAAATGATGAATATGCAGTAATTGCAATATTTTGACTTTGAACAAATTCAATTAATCTTGGTTGTTGTAAATAAGGATGATGTTCAATTTGTAATACATCAGGTTTATGTTTTGCACCTCTTAATAAATCATAAATTAATCCAGCATTAAAATTTGATATACCAATAGATCTAACTTTTTTTAATTCAACTAATTTTTCCATTGATTTCCAAGTATCTAATAATGGTACATTTTCATAATGAAAATTGGTACCATCACCACAATAAAAACCTGGAGGATATTTTTCTTCAAATGGTACAAATTTAAAAGCAATTGGAAAATGAATTAAATATAAATCAAGATAATCTAAATTTAAATCAGATAAAGTTTTATTTAATGCTTTTTCAACATTATCTGGATGATGATAATTATTCCATAATTTTGATACAATAAATAAATCTTCTCTTTTAACTAAACCTTCTGATATAGCTTTATTTATACCTTCACCAACTTCTTTTTCATTACCATAATCTTCTGCTCCATCAAATAATCTATAACCTGTTTTAATTGCATTATAAATTTGTTGTGCTGTATTATTTTCAACTTTCCAACATCCAAATCCAACTATTGGCATTTCATAACCTGAATTTAATTTAATTGTTTCAACCATTGTTTGTTTTATACTTAATATACTTGTTGTTGTTTTTTTTTTGAATAGTAATAAGAAAAATAAAGTTTTTCAGAAAGTATGTTAGATTCAATTGATATTTATATACTTTTTAGAAAATTGTCGAGAGGAGGAAATTAGGAATTATGGAGAAATTAATAAGAAAAAAAAAAGATATTCGTCGTGGGGGAGTGAGTTAACGAAGCAACAAAACAAAGAAATCACATACATAGAAAAAAACGAAAAATAAAAAATTAGTTCTTAATGCAAAGACGCAAAAACAAAGATTTTATTTTTTTTTTTTTGAAGTATTCGAAAGCAGTTCTTTCCGAATTTGATCTTAATTCATTTTCAATCAATAAAAATAAAATCTCCAAAAGACTAAAGTATTTGAAACTTAAGTCATGAATAATATAATAATTAATAACTAATAACTTGTTAAGTTTAGCAAATTTGAACCAATAATGAATAATACAATATTTTCTTGAATCACACAAAATCGAACAACTCTATAATAGAATATATTTTTTTTTAGTTTGACAATTGAATAGAAGGTCCAAAAAATAAAAATCAAGTTTTAGTAAACTACTCAATTAAGGCAGGTCAATTGAGAAAAATATATTTTAAAAAAAAAGAGGGACCTGTCTTCTCTTGAAATTATTATCATTTTTGTTATTATTATTTTCTAATTGCCTTTGCATTGTTTTCTCCAGATTTTCTTTTTTAACATTACTTACATGTAAAAATTATTTGGGGTTTATGAAAAAGTGGGAAAATATTTTACTTTAATGAATCATACCAATTATATATATATGTATATTATATATTAACTATATATTTGTAAAAAGCAAAAAAAAAAAAAGCCCCAAAAAAAAAATTTATATGTATCATAAAATTTACCCGAATTCCTATTATATTTATACCAAAATTAATCTAATATTACAAAATTTTTGTTTAACTTAATAAAGAACTTACATTCATTGGTTTTTGAATATGACCATTAGTAGTAGTAGTAGCATTAGATGGACTATCCCTAGATGTTGTAGATGATGAAGATGAAGGTGATTCAATATTTGGTTGTGGATAATCTTTTAATGAAGTAAAACTTAAAACTGATCTAATTGGTGGTAATTGAGTACCAGTAGTTGAAATATTTTGTAATTTTGCTTCAGCTTCTTGTAAAATATTAGCATGCATATTATTATTATTATTATTATTATTGGAATGCATTGGTAATTGAGCTGGTTGTAAATGTGGTGATTGTGATGGTGTTTGTAATGGAGTTTCATTAGGAGATATAATAAATTGTTGATTATTTGTTGATGTTGTTTTTCTTGTTGAATTATATAAATGAATTGGCATTTGTGCTGTTAAAGTTGGTGAATTAGGACGTGATTTTTTAGATGCATGTCCACTATTATTATTATTATGAACTTGATTATAAAATTCTAAATTTAATGATGTAGATGAATGTTGTTTTGGTATTATATTAGTTGTTCTTGGTTGTTGAATTTGATTAGTAGTTTTCAATGGTGTCATTCTTTGTAATCCTGATAAATTAGTTGATGAAGATGATCTTATTTTCCCACTTAATGAACTTAATGATGATGAACTTGCATTAAATAATTTTTGACCATTTGAAATTCCAGACAGTGATTGTCCTCCTTGTTTTTGTTGAAAATAATCATTTAAATTAGTAAAAGATGGGGTTGTTGTAGTTGTAAGTGTTGGTGGAGGCATTGAAGAATTTGATGTATCAGGTGATGTACCTAAAGAATGTAATGCAGAATTCGATTGACTAAATATACGTTGATTTTCATTTGAAAATATACTTGATGTTGATTCTGATTTAGAAATATTTGGTTGTCTTTGTTGTTGTTTATAAGCAAAAGGTGGAGAAGTATTACCGTTTTGTCCACCAACTAAAGGTGGCAATCTTAATGCATCTGACGATATAGCTCTTGACATTATTGAAGGACGAGAATTTGATAAAGTGGTTGATGTGTTGTGTGAATTTAAATTGGTTGATGAATGTGAATTTTGTTGTGAGGGGTAAAGTTGTTGTTGTTGTTGTTGTTGGTGTTGCAAATTAGTTGGTGATGATGGTATTGAAAAAACAGCAGAACCTTGTTTTTGATAATAAATTTCTTGTCTAGAAGGAGGTTGAGATTGAGATTGTTGTTGTTGAATTGGTGTTGTTGATGATGGTGGTGGTGGTATATGTTGTGTAATTTGTTGTTGAGGATGTATATGATGTAGTTGTGAATCTGATTGAGTAGATATTAATTGATGTTGATGTGGAGGTTGAGGTTGTTGTTGATGAACTACATAACCATTAGCTTGAGGTACAAAATATACAGGATAAGATTGATGATAAACATGATTACCATTTTGATCAACAGATATTGGGAAGGCACCATTAGTAGCAACAGTAAATGAACCAGGAGGTAGTTGTTGAGTTGAAGAAACAGAAATTGGAATTGGTTCAATTAAATTTTCATTACTTTGATTCTTTTTATTTTTTCTTTTTCTTGAAGAAGGATTATTGTGAATACGTAAATGTCTAGTTAATTCATCTGATCTACTAAATCTTTTTGAACAACCAGGGAAAGTACATGCGTGAGGTTTTTCTCCAGTATGAGTTCTAATATGTCTTGTTTGATGTTCTAAACGATGAAAAGCTTTTTCACAATATGTACACTTATAAGGTCTATCCTCTTTATTCTTCTTTTCTTTAAGTGGCATTTTTTAATAATCTTTTTTTCAATAGTCCCTTTGTTTTCTGTAGTAAAAATCTCTTTGTTGAATAAATATATATTGTATATATATTAAAATTTAATTTTGAATTTTTATTTGTTCTGTTGGATCTCAATTTTTTTAAAAAAAGGGAATAGATAAAGACTAATTAAATTTCTGGAGTAGTAGTAATAGTAGTAGTAACAATTTATAATCAGTTAGTTGTGAATAGTTTGAAAGTTTTAATTGTATAAAGTAAAAGATGTCAGTTATCTCTATTTATCTATATTAATAAAAAGTTTTTTAAAAAAAGATGATGGATTGGAAAAGATGATGAAACAAAACGAACTAAATAAAAGAAAAAAAGAGAAAGAAAAAAAAGAAAGAAAAAAAAAAAAATTTAAATTTAAATTATTTGGTTCTATTTTTATTTGCAAGTTAGAATTAAATTAAAGTGGAGGATTGCATTAGATGATTACATTATATTATATAATATATTACTTATTTATTTATTTATTTACCGAAATCCCAACCCATAACCCACAATTAACTATTTACTAGGAACTATTAACTGTCGTTTTTACATTTAATTTAAATCTTTACCAACTTTTTCTTTTTTTAAAATACTTCAAACCATTATCTTGTACTTTTAGTTAATTGTACATCTCTACCTTATTCTCTTATTCTGCTTATTATTATGTTGAGTCAGTTCACTTTCATTAGTTTAGTTTAGTTTAGTTGGTTAACTGAACTTAAAAAAAAAAGAAATTTAAACTTTTACTAGACATGTACGATGGGTTAAAAAAATAAAATCTTTTTTATTTTTTTTTTTATTTTTTTATTTCAATTTTTCTTTGTCAAGGTAATTGCAATTCCAATTCCAATATACAAGAAAACTAAAAAGATTATTAACCCTATATGTTCTAGTAAGAAAAGTTACAAAATAATATACAAAACTTATATACCTTAAAAAAGGTGTATATGAAGAACTTAGAATCAAAATGCCCTATAAGAATGATCGATCGATCGACAGCTTTCCGAGACAACCAGATATGTTTAATACAATTCTACTACAAGTATAAGAGACAGTGAAAGAAAAGGTGAGAGAATAAAAGAGAATAAAAATTTTCCAATAATTGCAAAAATATTGCTAGTTAGTTAAAGAAATAAACTTAAATTTTAGTCTTTGTAAAATGCCATGATTATAAAGTGTTTATGCGTCTACTCCTTCTCCAGTGTTGTATCGTTCTATTGTATATTCCCCTTTCCAATTCGTGTTTGTTTCTGGATCCTTTTTCTTTCTTTTTTTATTTTAAAAATTAAACAATTTCTAAAAAATTCAAATCCAAATTCCAAATTCAAAAATTCAAAATGCCTCCCCACCACTGCCCGGTCTATTTCCTATTCTAAACGGTGTTGACTACTCCTCTTGATATATTTTTAAACTTTTTTTTTTTAATTTTTCATTTCATTCAAAGTAAAATGAAATTTATATCTTATTATACATATTCAACAATATACTTTGGGTACATATCCTTAAACTCCCTGCTCCCGAATCATAAAATAATAACTTTCACATAAAAAATTTTTTTATTCTTATGCAAGAAAAATAAATAATTATTTGGTACACGGGGTATATAACGTATATACATACATACATAAATATCTACGTGGTTTTGGTTTTTGGAATGTTTACAAAGTTTTTTTTTTATGTTTTTTTTATCGATTTAATCTATTAAGATATATTTTCTAAATTCTTCTAAATATTCTTACATCAAAATATATATACAAGGAGGTTTCTTTCAAATACTCTTAGCAAAGTAGAAGATTTAGATAAATTATTACCAATCACCAAAAAATATAGATATTATTTTGTGTATCAAATATGGAAAAATTTTTGAAAAAATATTTTAAAAAAAAATATTTTATTTCTTATTACTAAAAAATATTTAAAAGTTAATCCGAAAACTACACAACAAACCGAAATATGTATAATTTATTTTGTTAGTCTTATATTATATTATATTATATTATATTATTTCTTTTATTATAACTTGCATACAAGTCAAATAGACATAAGCATACATTTAATGGTTATGTTATACAATGTTGTACCAATCTCTTAAAAGATATTTGCTATATAATTATGTTATGGTTAGTATTTAGTATTTACTAATATTAATAAATTTAACTAATTCAACAATATAACGATTATTATTAATCTAAAAAAACAGAAAAAAAAAAAAAAAAACCTGGTTTATAGTTTGACCGTTTTGCGGGCAATAAATATATAAAAAAATAGAAGGAAATTAAAAATACAAGTTTTTTTTTTTTAGTTTACTTCTTGAAGTCAAATCATGCCATGTTATTGTTAAAAGTTAATTAAGCCAACAAAACAAGTAGATTTATTTATTTATTTGAAAAAAATTAGATTTTTAAAAAAAAAGACTAAAATTTTTTTGCCTCATTACTAGAGAAATATTATTAAGCCATAATAATATATAATATAATATGCTATATACCATAGTACCAGAAACAATAGAAATCATTTATAATGGTTTTCTTTATATGTAGAATTTACTATTGTTCTTAGTTTACAATTTACAATTTACTATTTACTATTGGCCCCCCATTTTTTTAAAAAAACAATTTCCTTGTTTTAGTAGAAACAAAAAAAAAAAAGAGCAAAATTAAACGATCTTCTATTTTTTTAAACAAACAAATCAAAGGAGAGCAAAAAAAATAGAGCCACTTCGCTTTGATGCTGTGGCCTTGTTTTTATTTTCTGCCCGCACTAATCCCCCATGGGGTACGCAACAAGCATAAATACCATAACTATAACTATAAATATAAATATAATCAGTACATACCCAATTGAATTGGATTGTTTATGGCTTAATTTTATCCTTGTTATTATTCTTATAATTTTCATATGATTTTTATGCTTTTTTATTTCCTTGAAAATTTTCTCTGTATCTTTTTTTTCTTTTTTTTTGATTGTTCATACTTCTATACATTTTCAATCTTTTTCTATTTCTATTTCTGCCGGGTCTATTAAAAATATTGTAATTTTTCCTGTTTCTAATCTAATCTTATCATTTGTTTGTTATCTCTATATTACTTAATATAAACTTTTATACATCATAATAATAATTAAACCGTACTTTCCAGTTTGAAATGAAGTCTCATATCTATCTTACGAAGAACCTTATAGTTTCCACAATTATAAGATTACTTAATTTAAACTTTTTGCTGCCTTACCGACCCCACCATCTTTTAAACTATTTTTCAAAAACTAAGTTCATTGTTCTATATTTTTTATGTATTGTTAATAGTTTTACAGTTTTATATATTTACAATTAACCTTAACCCGGGGGTTAGTTAAAATTTCTTAATTATATCCTTATAAAAACAAAACATCTTTCACTTTCAAAATAAAATATAATGTTTAAAGTTTAAAATTAAGACCTGGAATTTCTAGGTTCATTTTCATTTTTGTATCCCTGTTTTCTCCATCCCCTTATTGCTCTTCTTGAGGCTCTGGAATGCATCTTGCCTTGTCTTCTCTTGTCTTGTCAATCAATAAATTTATAAAATGTTCTATTCTTTTTTTTCTTGTCTTGTCTTGTCTTGTCTTCTTGTTTTAAGGGTAGGTAGTGGTATGAGGAGAGCATCGTACATATACGTTTCTATCTATTTGAAATTCTCAGTATACAATATGTCTTATTGTTAGAATATTTGACAAGAAAAAAATTTCATTTTTGTAACCTAATACAAGAATAAAACATATTGGCTTGGTTTGAAAAAAAAAAAAAATGGATATACCGAATATATATATATATATATATATATATATATATAAAAGCAGAATCTTACATAAAACTTCTTTTTAAATTGGAACTACTGCCATTTTCTTTTATATATCATTTCAAAAGATCTAGATTTTTGAATTATACAAATAAATAATCAAATAATGTTATTGTTAATGTTATTAATGATTAGATTATTAAATGAATTCAAATACCGGAGATAGAACTATTTATAGGGACAATCAAAAACTAAAACCTAATAAAAATATATAACTATAAGAACTTCATTTTTTTTTTGCAATTTTTTATGATTTAAGATATATTATAGTTATTATTATTATTACTATTATTCAATTGATTAATTGTTTTATTTATAATAACAAATTATTTTCAACAAATTTAATTAATCTTGATAATATGGCTATTAGTCTCTTTATTTCTATTGAAAAAACAATATATTATATATTAAATAATTTAATTGCAAAAATTATAACAAACTTGTTCTATTAGAAAATATGGAACATTTTTGTATGTTTTGTTTTCTAATTTTTAGCAATAAATTTTCTTGTAAATCAACCCGCTTCGCTACCAGTTGTATTTTATTATATATAAAACTTATGATAATAAATATGAACAAAATAAACTAAATGAATAGATGAATATAATAAATAAATAAATAAATAAATAAATGGATAGATTTGTTATATTTATAAAGAATATTTCCGTTTATATATTTTTAGATCTTGAAAAAGCGCGTTTTTGCTGAAGAGCAAAAAAAAAAAAGAGAGAAAAAAAAAGAAATCAGAATCAAACAAATCAACAACATCCACATCCACATCCACATCATCATCATCATCATCATCATTATATTTATGTTCAAATTAAAGAATCTTTTCTAGTTGGTAAAACATTACCTAATTTCAACTTCAACTTTGGTTCTATTGTTTAGATTAGGTTTGATGGCCACCCTTAATTACAAATAAAGATTATTATCATGATGCAAATTATGGTTGCCATTTTAAAAATTGGGATTAGATATGGGTAATTTATATTTATACTTGACGTATTAATTCAAGTATTTTTTAAATTTAATGAATCAATATCCTCAAGATTCTTTTAACTATTGAAATATTAAATGAATTTTTTTACATCTTTTGATATGGAAAAAGAATCAAAATATTATATAAATTATTTAATTTGGTTATAATACTTTGGTATTCTTTTAATATCATAGAAGGAAGAATTATTATTTAAATCTTTAGATCAAAAAAAAATTAAAAATTTAGAACTTTTTAATACTACTACGAATATGTTTATTTCTAGTATCATTGCCATTATTAGTCCCAGGTGAATTTCGATTTTTAGGTTGAATCGATGGTCGTCACTGCCATATAGTCAAGAATTATTTATGTTTATATTCTCCAAGAAATATTTTCTTTTAATTTCTTCATTATTCCATACACATCCTATTACAATTTCCATAACAATTTATCATTTTCATTTTAAATTCTAATTGGAATATCTATTTTATAAGTTATAAAATATCTTCATTTTTTAAACAATTCATTTACCTTTTTATTTATTATATAAAAACAACAACAACAACAACAACAAAAATAATTTAGACGAAACAACTTCATTTTAATAAGACCTCCACCTTGTTTATTATTTTATTTTAGATTTATTTCAAATGATTTCGATGGGAATAATAGAAAAGGATGATTAGTTCGCAATTATAAGAATGATGATTTAGAGAACATGTTGATATATGAAATTAAAGATTAGAGAATAATTAACCAAAATCCAACAACTATTATAGCAAGTATGAAATTAATTTTTGATAACTTCATATGATTTAAGATTAATATTATATAATTTCTATTATTCAATTGATTAATTGTTTGATATATTTTATAATGTTTTACAATAATAAAATATTTCAACAAATATTTATCTGTTGTAAATATTTTTTATCTTAATTCATTATTAAAATCAAATTAAAGAATCAATCCCATCAATCAATCAATCAATCCCATCAATCAATCAATTATTTTAAATCAATATCTAACTAATCGTGTTATGCTTGAGATACCTTTTGTTAAGAATCCCTATCAAAAAAAAAAACTTTGTCATAAAAATATGTCATTGAATCTTGCGACATTGGCTACCAAACGTTTTTATGGATGCAAAAAAAAATTACATACATTACAAAATAATACCATTTACATTGACAAATAAGTTAAAGAATGAGATAAGATAATTTTTAATTAATTATGATGATATAGAATGGTTAAAGGGGATTTATTTCGAAGAATTGTTTTTTGTTTTTGTTTTTTTTTAAAGGTTTATTACATACATAATATAATGTTAAAATTGCATAATGTTAAAATTACATAATGTTAAAATTATTTTAAAAATTTGATATATTTTGATTTTTGGATTTTGCAATATCCACAAACACATAAAAAAAGTATAAATAGAAGCTAGATGCAAAAAATTGAAAAGAATATTTTTATTACTTTTCTTTTCTTTAAACACAATTAAAATATAATGTCCTCAAACAACAATAAAGTTACAAAATTCTTTCACAACCTCAAGTCTAATATTAATAATCATCATAATAATAATAATACTCATCATCATCATTTTAATAATATTTTTCATCATCATCATAATAATAATCAACAACAAGAAGAACAAGAACAAGAACCAGTACAACAACAAGAAGAAGAAGTTCCACAAGTACACGAAGAAGAAGAAGAAGAAAAACAACAACAAGAACAACAACAACAAAAACATCATAAACATTTCACATTTTTAAATCATCATAATAATCATCATTATCATAAACATTTAAAATTTTTAAATCATAAACAACAAGAACCAAGTCAACCAATTGAACCAACTGAACCAACTAAACAAGTTCAACAAATTATCAATGAATTTATTTTATCAGAAAATAATTATATTATGGATTTACAAAA
>JAKTXL010000069.1:0-73748 GCA_030582535.1 Insectozyma bohioensis | reverse complement strand
TTTAAATATTTTAACCGCCCAACTAAAATGTATTAATCAATTATATTCTTTTAATTCTTACTTTTTGAAGATAAGTATTTATGAATCTAAAAAAAATAAAACTTGATTATATTTTATTTTAACTTATCATGATAATCCCAATCTTTAACAGTAAAGAATGGTCATGATCTGTAGAGAAAGAAAGAAAGAAAGAAAGAAAGAAAAAGATTTTTTTTTTTTACAACCAAGTAGTTTTTTATATCAAACTCTCTCGCTCACAATTTTTCTGTCTTTATATAATTTTTATATTTATTTACTGACCCAATAATTAAATACTATAATTTTTATATATTCAAATATAAAATTTAATTTATATTTATATTCATATTCATAAATTTTTTAAATTGATTTTAATTTTAATAATCAATTGAAGTATTTCATCAATATACTCATAAATATCGTTTAACTGATTATATGAATAATAACCCCTTAAATATAATATAGAATATTTTTTGTAAATATCGAATAACTCTGATAATAATACGATCAATTAAAAAATCAAAATATTAAAATGATTTATATAAATCAAATACATTTATTGTAGAGATTTATAATTTAAAAAGAATTCGGTATAATTAATATATAACACAATAAATATAAATTAATTCTATAAAATACAAAATATATAAATATAATTTCATTATTATTTAACAAACGTTAATATAATGAAACAGGTTCCAAAAATTAGAAAATTTAAAATATTCAACAATATTGTAATAAATTAAATTATATGATAAGCTTATTTAAAATTTATTAGACAAAAGTCCAAATAATTTTATAAATAAGTATATATATCCCAAAAATTATCAAATTATCACATTAAACAAAATGGCCACACCTAAAAAATTTAACCAACTTATCACTGTGGTTTCTCCGTTATCTTTTTCCTTATGTTAGAAATATTAATATAAATGATTATTATATAGATATATGAATGATGAAATGATTATATTCAAATTTTTAATGATTTTGAAAAGACTTTTTGATCTCCATATTTCTTTAAACATTATACTTTTATATTCTAAGCAATTTGGAAATAAAATTGAAGAAAAATTAATAAAGGTTCTTTAAAAACACTTTATTTCATGATAAAGATGAAGATGGAGTCATTAAAACAAAAGTTATATTCTAACCCAAAAACCAATCGAATTCGATAAGATTAATAAATAAAAATTTTTATTAAAAATTCGAGGGAATTTTTATCCTTTTTATAATTTTCTGTATCCCCCCTTTTTTTAAAAAATAAAAACATACACATTTTTTTTTAAAATATAAACATACACATAAAAATAAAAATAATATACACATTCACTTTAAATAAAAACATAGAAATTTTTTATATATATTCATCCCCTAAAATCATTTAAAATATATTTATCTTAAATGTCTTTATTAATTATCAATTTATCTTTTACTTTAAATTGATCAATTCTATTAGATTCAATAGATTCATGTAGCGCTACCTGTGAATATGAATATCCCCCAATCTAATTGTTTTTAGCCCCTTAAAATATTTATTAGCTTAAATAACTGTTTCACTACAAATCAAAAATTTTGAACAAATAGATTTTAAAAATTTTATAGAAGTTAAATTTTAATATAATTTAAAAGAGTATATCATAATATTTAAATTAATTTCTAAACGATACAATAAAATAAATATACATTAATTCTATAAAATATAACAAAATAATATAAAAATGAATTCCATTATTATAGAACAAAAGTTCATATAATTATGAAACTGGTTCCAAAAATTAAATAAAAAATAGTATAAATTATATTACAAGAAACTAAAATATTAAAAGAAACATAATATACGGTTTTCTAATTTGTTCTCTTTAATCTCTTTCCTTATGTATAAAATATAAATATAAATGTTTATTATTGATAAATGAATGAAAATTAATGAATTATCCAAAACCCAACTTATTATAATATGTTTTTATTTCTTAGTTTTGAATAAACAAATATTAAACATCATAAATCCCTAAACAATATAAATATATCAACATTCTGGAAATGGGATAGAAAACTAATTCATCAAAGGTTTTTATGGAAACTCTTTTAAAAAATATCTTTCGGACAATTATATTTCATAATCTTTGATAAGGAATGCATTTTCAAAACAAAGAATGCATTTTTAAAATATGTGAAAAAAACATTTATGTAAAAAATTTAAGGAATTTTAATGTGAATTTATATTAAATTTTTTTGCTTCTATTTTTTCTTTCTTTTACCAAAAGTACCACATTAATTTTTATATGACACTCGCCCCCTAAATTTGTTGCCAAATCTAACACATTGTAATTAACAACATATATACATATATATATATACATATATATTCAAAATATTTAAACAACAATTTTATATAAATTTCACACTTAAAATCAATTATTTATTCTTCTGATTTCCATATTGTTAAGAACTTTACCTTTTAATCTTTCCGTTTCTATTCCTCAAGAATCTGTTAAATCTTCTTCAATTATGGAATATGAACATATTTATTATTTTGATCTACAATTCCAATTCTACTATTATTTTTACAATCTGGAATAATAATTTCAGGTTTTATATATCCAATTATTCTTACCATATGTACTAATACTTTAGCATCTTTACAATTTGTTTACTTCTCCTTTCTAATTTAATTACTCTATTTTACTACCCATTAATAACTTTTTCTGTTTTGTTTTTGTTTTAAATCCCATAGTTCAATTATATTAACTATAATACTAATTATATTATAATTCGACTTATAAACTAATAATTACAAGGAATCAGTTTATTTTTAAGGGTTTACGCCTTTTAAGGGTTTGCCATATTCGCTACTTATTATTTAAGCTTATATAGTACTGTATATAATATTGTCTAATAAATGAAGATCTTACGAAAAAAATAAAATAGTGTACTAATGAAATTTCTTTAATAGATGATGATGAATTTGTTGATATTTTTGAAGACCCAACTAGAAGTTAGATCAGATCAACACCAACTCAAAGAACAACTCATAATATAGATTATAAATTTTAAAAATATTTTATAAAGAGAAAGAAAAAGACAATTTTTTAAAGAAACAAACAATTTAGTAATTAAGTAAATTTTTAATTCCCGTTGGCGGTGGAAATTTTAAAAAATTACATCCGCTGAAATAAAACAGAAAAACATTTTCAATCCGTTCTATAAAATGGGATTAAAAAAAAAAAAAAATTATCAACCCATTCATCCATGAACCGCCGAAGATGGATAAGAAATAGTTTTAAAAAAGCAAAAAAAGAAAAAAAGAAAAGAAAAGAAAAGAAAATATTGGAATTTAATTTTTCTTATTTGTAACATAATAAAAGATTCAAATTAGCAATCAGGGCGTTTTTTTTTTTTATTTTTAATAAATGATTATCGTATCTTTAAATTGAACTATATAATACTTATTAATTTTACACAGTTTTGAAATTTTGGTCAATCAATTAATTAATTAAATTGTCTAATCTTATTATTTTTTATCAAAGGCTTATATTAGATTATTGAAAATTATTAAAAATATTTCATCATCTTAAACTTTTTTCTTCAATAATAATTATTTTTTTGTTTTAAGTTTTAACGATAATTTTTGAATATTACCCCGTATTTGGTATGTATCAATTTAAATTTTCAAATGAAAAGCTAAAATGGATTAATTAAATGAACTTGTGTTTTGTTTTGTTGTTTTGATTAATTTAATTTTGATGATTTATGAAATGTATCAAGGGGTAAAAATAACTAAATAACTAACAACGTTGAACTTAAAAAAATTGTTTCTTTTTTTTTGCAATTGCGTAATTATCACGTTTTATTACATTTTTTTACACACCTAAAAAAATAAAAATTGCTGCAAAAAAAAGAAAAACTTAGTTTTCTCTCTCTCTTAATCTGTTACATCAATTAACATCGATTATATTCATTCATTTGATTTAATCATAAACATCTCTTGACGATAAGAAAAACTAAAAAAAAAAGTTTTAATCGTAATTATATGTTTATGTTTGTCTTTGTATTTTCTTAATTTTGAGATAATAAACTTAAATCATTTTAAGATGATCTATATTTTTCGTCATTGTACCTTTTCACTCAATCGCTCGCTTCCCCTTTTCTTCCTTCCTACATTACCTTAACCCCCTACTTCTACTCAATATGTGGTGGTGGCATATCCTATTACGGTCCTTACTTGCCTTGAAGAAATTTAGTTACTTGCTATTACATTACATCTTTTTTTTCCCAAGAGATCGCTACAGATAAAAAAAAAACAAGAAATATAATTACGATCTCTAAGTAATCTCAATTTAAACCAAAAACAAAAAAAAAAGTATATCTTCAAAAAGAAATTATTTTAAAAGATTTTAACGATTTATACTTTGATTTCTTCGTAAGTTAAAATATCTTTGAATATGTTAAACTGACAAAAAGTTTTGTTAAGGGTACTTTGTAAAAAAATTGCGATTTTGTGTTATAAAATTTTCATTCGATGACACAATTGTTCACGTGACTATTGACAATTGTGGATATCCACATTTTATTATTATTAATTTTAAATTATTTTTCAACCATCTCTACCATATAACCAAACAATCAATATATATTTTTTATTTCAATTTCTTTTTTTTTTCAATTTTAAAGTTGTATCTATTTTACTCTTTTTCTTAATTATTTCTTGTGATTAAATAATAGAAAAAGTTTAAAAATTGATTAAGTAAGTTAATCTTATATAAATTCAATTGAAAATAATCAAATAATTTTCAACAATTATAAAAAAATTTTAAAAAAAAAAGAATCAAAATCAAAATCAAAGAGTAAGTCTTTTTTTAACCAACTGACTTATATAAAACATTTGATTTATTTATATAACTTGTTCTACATTTGAAGAAAATTAAAATTTTTTAGATACGTTGCAAAGGCAATTTCTAAATTTTATTTATTTATTTAATTGATTTCAAATCCACAATTATATATACCAACTTTTTTTTTTTAATAAAAGTTTTATCTGTTCTTATTGTTTTTTTATTAATAATAAGTTCACAATTTATTTTAGATAGGGGGATTTAGAGGGTTTGTTAACTTTAATAAAAGTCATCGTTTTTTTATTAATCTATTTAAGATTGTTGAATAATACGGCTTATTGCTAATTGTTAAATAAAAAAAAAGTTTTATTATATATATATATATTGATTCTAATATCTTTTTTGATTTTAGATATTTATTTTCTTTTTTTTGATTTATTTAGTTTCTTTCTTTCTTTTTACAAAGTTTAAAGTTAATTCAAGAAATAAAATTTTTTTAAAAGAAGATGTCTCATTTACTTGAAGTTGTTAAATCAATTACATCTCAAGATGGTCCAGATCAAAATGTTCCAAGTTTATATCAAGGTGAAACAAGAGAAGAAATAGAATTTACTAAAAAAAAATCTCATGAATTTCATGATGTTGAATATTCTCATAATACAACTACTGCAAATACTAATAATGTATTTGTACCTGAATATAATGAAAAAGAAGTTACTGTTTTATCATGGTTTCAACATATTTTTCATGATCCATTAGGTCAAATTAAAAATTATCTTATATCTTTATTTCCTATATTACAATGGATTTTTCATTATAATTATAAATGGTTATATGGAGATTTAGTTGCTGGTATAACAGTTGGTGTTGTTTTAGTTCCTCAATCTATGTCATATGCACAAATTGCAAGTTTACCACCTCAATATGGTTTATATTCTTCATTTGTTGGTGTTTTTATTTATTCATTTTTTGCAACTTCAAAAGATGTTTCAATTGGTCCTGTTGCTGTTATGTCTTTACAAGTTGCTAAAGTTATTGCTCATGTTGAAAAAACTCATGGTACTACTTATTCAAGACCTGAAATTGCAACTTTCTTATCTTTAATTTTAGGTGGTATTGCTGCTGCTCTTGGATTTTTAAGATTAGGTTTTATTTTAGAATTTATTTCTATTCCTGCTGTTATGGGTTTCATGACTGGTTCTGCTTTTAATATTATTAGTGGTCAAGTTCCAGGTTTAATGGGTTATAATAGTAAAGTTAATACAAGAGCTTCAACTTATTTAGTCATTGTTAATACTTTAAAAAATTTACCTCATACTAATAAAGATGCTGCATTTGGTTTAGTTTGTTTATTTATATTATATTTTTGGAAATTTTTAACTGGTCAAGGTCAAAAAAGATATCAAAGATTTAAATGGGTATTCTTTTATATTGAACAATTAAGAAATGCTGTTGTTATTATAGTTGCTACATGTATTTCTTGGGGTATTGTTCATCCAAAAAAAATTGCTTGGAAAGGTAAAGCTTCTGATTTTAAACCTCCTATTAGTGTTATTGGTACTGTTCCAAGAGGTTTAAAACATGTTGGTGTAATGACTATTCCAGATGGTATTGTTGGTGCAATGACTTCTGAAATTCCTGTTTCTGCTGTTATTTTATTATTAGAACATATTGCTATTTCAAAATCTTTTGGTAGAGTTAATGATTATAAAGTTGTACCTGATCAAGAAGTTATTGCTATTGGTGTAAATAATTTAATTGGTACTTTTTTTAATGCTTATCCTGCTACTGGTTCATTTTCAAGATCTGCTTTAAAAGCTAAATGTGGTGTTAGAACTCCTTTAGCTGGTATTTTTACTGGTGGTGTTGTTTTATTAGCTTTATATGCTTTAACTTCAAGTTTTTATTATATTCCAAAAGCTACTTTATGTGCTGTTATTATTCATGCAGTTTCTGATTTAATTGCTAATTATAAAATTACTTGGTCATTTTGGAAAATTAGTCCACTTGATTGTGGTATATTTATAATTGCTGTTATTTTAACAGTTTTTGTTACTATTGAATCTGGTATTTATTTTGCTATTGCTGCTTCATTAGTTATTTTATTAATTAGAGTTGCTATTCCTCAAGGTCAATTCTTAGGTAAAATTGAAATTGCTGAAGTTATTAATCCAATCATTGAACAAACTAGATATATTGGTACTAGTGAAGATTCAAGTAATGATTTATCATCAACTGATGATTCATCCGATTTAGAAATTCATCAAGTTTTATCAAGAGGTTCAAATTATAGATCAACTGATGATCAAAAATTAAAAACTAAAGGTGGTGAATTAGTTAGTGAACCAACTACAACTGCTGCTTTAAATGCTTCAAATCCTCAAATTAAATTTCATACAAGATGGGTTCCTTTAACTAAAGAAAATTTAAATAATGGTATTAATGTTACACCACCACCACCAGGAGTAATTGTTTTTAAACCAGTTGAAACTTTTACATATCCAAATGCATCAAGACAAATAGATAGAATTTCAGATGAAGCTAAAAGATTAACTAAAAGAGGTATACCATATAATTATCATGATACAGGTTCAAGACCTTGGAATGATCCAGGTCCATTAAGATGGAATTTACCATGGAAAAAGAAAACAGCTGAAAAAGAAAAAGAAGAAGATACACGTCCATTATTACGTATTATACATTTAGATTTTTCAACAGTTGCATCAATTGATGTTACTTCAATTCAAGCATTAGTTGATTTAAGAAAAGCTATGAATAAATATGCTGATAGAGAAGTTGAATTTCATTTTAGTGGTATATTAAGTCCTTGGATAAGACGTGGTTTAATTAATGCAGGTTTTGGTAATTATGAAGATGGTTTAGTTTCAAGTAATACTTATGTTAATATTGCTACTGGTTATCAAGATTTAGAAAATCAATCAAATCAACCTTATTATGCTGCTGTTGGTACTAATACTCCATTTTTCCATTTAGATATACCCAATTATTCATAATCTCTTTCTGCATGTTTTTGGTAGTATAGATAATTTAATATTCAGTTCTTGGTCTAGTTTTTTTTATTTAAATAGTTCGTTAATTTTATTTCAATATATTTATTTTTTAATAATAAAAAAAAAAAGTTATTGTAGTTTTGTCGAAGAATGTGATAGATCATTTTGTATGATAGGTAATATTTGGTGATAAATATGATACATAATATTTGGTAATAAATGTGATGTATAATATTTGAAGAAGTTTTGCAACGCACCAAATATAAAAGAAACACCAAACACGTAAATTTGTTTATTTTTTTTTTTCCAGTTACTTATCACTTTTTTTTTTTTTTTACAACCAACCCACAATGGAACCAACTACAATAGATAATCCAATAGTTATAGATTCTGATACTGATTCCATTCAATTAAAAGAAGAGAATTCTTCAAAGAGGAAATTGAATAGTAAAGAAAATAAAGAAAATAAAGAAAATGATCCTCCTACAAAGAAATCAAAGAGTCTTACAACAAAGCAACAAGAAAGAGAAAAGAAAAAAGAAGATGATAGATTGGCAAGAGAAGCTAAAAAGAAAGCATTAGATTTAGAAAAAGAAGAGAAGAAGAAGAAAATCGAAGAAGAAAAGTTGTTAAAAAAGAAGAAATTAGAAGAAGAAAAGAAATTGAAGCAAGAAAAGTTAGAACAAGAAAAGAAAGAAAAAGAATTGAAAAGACAAAAAATTGAAGAAGAAAGAGAAATGAAAAAGCAAAAACTTGAAGAAGAGAAGAAAGAAAAGGAAAGGAAAAGAGAAGAGGAAAAACGTAAGAAACAAGAAATTGAAGATGAAAAGAAGAGAATTCAAGAAGCAAAAGATAGAAATCAAAAAAAAATATCAAGTTTTTTCACATCTAGAAAACCAGAATCTATAAAAAAATCAATTGATAATTCATTACCATTAGAATCTAAACCTCAAGAAAAAACTGATTATGAAAAAGAATTTTTACCATTTTTTATTAAAGCAAATGTTAAAGTTATAAATCATACTAATTCAATATCAATAAATAAATTTGATGAAGAAAAAGAAGATACATCTTCTTTTACAGAATTTTTTAAATCATTAAAAAAACAAAATAATTATCAACAATCAACAATTATTCAGCCTGAAGATATGGTAGAAGCATTAAATTTACCAAATACTACACAAGAAACTATAAATAAAATGTTAACACAATTACCAACAATTAAAATTATTAATTTTTATGAAAATAATAAACCAGGATATATAGGTACTTGGTCAAATAAGAATAATATAGAATTAGAAATAATTAAAGATCCATTAAATACCACTTTATCAAATTTAGATTATGAATATGATTCAGATATAGAATGGGATGATAAAGATGAAGAAGGAGATGCTGAAGATTTAGAAGATGATGATGATGATGAAGATGATTTAGATATTATGGAAGAAGATGAAGATGAAGGATTTATTGAAGTTGATTCTACAAATACTACAAAAAGATTTACAAATACTCAAATAATAAGAATTAATAATGATGAAAATTCTGCATTTTTTGAAAATTTCAAATGTCTTAAATTAATAGATATGGATATAATAGATCCATTTAAAAATTATTGGGAAGATAATAAGAATAATAATGAAATTATAAAATCAAAATCAAAATCAAAATCTCCTTCTAGATCAATAAATGCTGGTTCATTAACAACATCTACATCAAATTCAAAACCACCAGTTCCAAATATTCTAATACCTCAAAAGAAAACTATAAAAGATCAAAGAATAATAGATTTTTTAATTGAATTTATTGAAAGAAATAATGATTTTACAATTAGTACATTAGTTGATTTAGCTGCTAAAGAAATTAAAGATCATACAAAAAGTTTAATTAAGAATACTATTCAAGAAATTGCTATTTATAATAAGAAAAATTCAAAATGGGAAATTAAATCAAATTATAAAAAAGATTTAGAAGTTGTTGAATCTGAAAATTTGTAGATATTTAAATATTAAATGTATAAAATTGTAATTATTAATATTATGATATTTAATGTATAAAAAATTGTATTCATATATAAAAGAAAAGAATCAGTTACAAAACCAACGCGCCAGGGCAAAAAAAAAAAAAAAATATAAAGAGTTCCAATATAAATAATTAATTAACGTGTTTCTATTAAGTTTCAAATGAATAAAATATGACAGATGACAACATACTAATAGATAATGAAGATAACGAAGATGAAGAACATTTGCCATATTTTTATTCAACACAAATTCAAAGTAGACATGAAGATTTAGTAGAACAAGAACAACAAGAAGAAGCTACAAAATTAGCATTATCAAAATTAAAATCATTTAGTAGTAATAATACCACAGTACCAACTAAAATGATATCTAGAGTAGATAAAATCAAACCAAAAAAGAAACCTAAACGAAATATTAAAAATAATTCAAAATCAATGAGAGTTCGAGAATCTTTTGAAACTAATAAATTTGCATATTTTGTTAATGATCAAACAAAAATTGATGATTTTTTAAAAAGTATTAATAAAATTGAAGATTTGAATCAACTTGATGATATAACAAATAATGATAAGATTAATGATAATGAACCATCTTTTCCTTCTTCATCATCATCATCAACTCCAAGATTATTATATTCTAGAAATGATTGGAATTTAATACTACGACATATTAGATTAAAATTTCCTGATTTACCAATGAAAAATAAGAAAACATTAAAAGAAATAAATAAAAGAATTATGAAAAATGAATTAAAAGAAATTAATAATGGTGAAAATGGTTTATGGGATCAATCAAGTTCAAATCCTGGATTATCTAATGAAGAAATTATTTGGTTATATGATTTAGATGAACATCAATGTATGAATAATGATAGTTCAATTAGAGAAGGTGATGAAGATGAAATTGATACACCACCATTTGTAATTATGTTATCACAAACTCAAGAACAAGAAAGAAATAAAAAAGAAGATGAAGAAGTAGAACGAGAAGTAGAAGTAGAAGAACTAGAAGAACAAGATTATGAACAAATACAAGAATTTGAAAATAGTATTCGAACACAATCTGATATAGAAATTATATCAGATTCTGAAACTGAAGTAGAAGATTTAAAATATTCAAGATTACAAGTATTTCAAACAATTTATGAAAAAGAAGAAGAAGAAGTAGAAAAAAATATTCAACCAAGAGAAGAATCTCATCAACAAGAATTTAATCCAACTATATCATTTCAAAGTTTTCCAATTACTTCAATAACTACTCCTAAGAAAAAGAAAATTTCTACTAGTAATAATAATAATAATGAATTTGATCAAATTTATGAAGTGGATAGTGATTCAACTCCAATTATGACTCCAATTAAAGAGAAATATGTTTATAAAGATAATAATAATAATAGTAGTCTGAAACAACCAATTGAAATAGTATCATCAAGTACAATTAAATCATCACCTTTTAAAACTCCAATAAATTATAAAAGAATTATTCAATCTTCATCTTCTCCTGTGAGATTATTATCTGGAATAGTGAAAAATTTGAATGAAAAAGAAAAAAGTATAGAGGTTGAAATAGAAAAAGATGAAGATGAAGAAGAAGAAGAAGAAGAAGAGATTATAGTTTCATCAGATGATGAAGAGAGTGTATATTTCACACCAATGCAAGATGTTGAAATAAATAGTGAAGTAGAAAATGAAGATGAAATTGAAAATGAAATTGAAAATGAAGAATCAGATGATAATTATCCAACTTCATCAATGCCAATTCCTAAAAAAAATATTGGAAGAAAAAGATTACAAACTAGTGTTTTACAAATATCAAGTGCTTTAACTATTAAAGATTATTATGAAGATGAACAACATCATATAAAATTAAGAAAATTAGGTGAAGAAAATAATAATAATCTTGTTAGTAATATTGATTATGAAGAAATACCTGATTCTGAAACTCTGGAAAATGAAAGTTTTAGTATAATTGAAATTACTAGAGAAATAGTTGAATCACAATCTAAAAATAAAAATAAAAATAAAAATACAATTAAACAATCAGAATTACAAGTTCCTTCAAGTCCAGAAATTTTATTACCACCACAAGATCAAGATCAAGATCAAGATGAAGAACCAGAGGTAGGAGAAGAAGGAGATGAAGAAATTTCGAAATTAAATTTTAATGAATTAAAATTATTATTTAAAAAATTTGAATTAAAACCTGTTCAAGGTAGATTTAAAATGATATCTATATTAAATAATCTAAATAATTTTTTAAACATACCAAATTTAATTAATTTATCAAAAGATAATTTTCATGAAATATTTATATCTAAATTAACTAAATTAATTCAATTAAATAACAATTCTTCATTGTATATAAAAATTATAACTTATGAACCAATTAATTTAATTACATTACAAGATTTTTTATTAAATCAAGGATATATAATTGAATTAGATATATTACGTATATATTGTGATAAATCATGTATAACAACAACTAATGTATAATTATTATATTTATTTAAATATATTTTTTATAATCACTTTCAATTTTTTCTTCAACTAATTTATTATTTATAAATTTAATTAATTTTGAACTTAATCCATAATTTAAAATTAATGTACCTGGTCCATAAATTAAATTATTTAAAAAATTTCCAAATGGTTGATAATAAATCACTTGAAATGCCCAATATAAATGATAAAGTAATTCTAAAAATATAATTACTGTTAATATCGTAAGTATACTTGCATTAAATGCTCTTGATTTGGATATTCTTTCATTAGATGATGATGACATGATGATGGATTAATTCTATGATGTAAGGTTGTGATACACGTATAAATTTTTTTTTTTTTTTTTTTTTTTTTGCTTATTTTTTATCTTGAGATTTTCCGATAGATTTGATCTGGAACCAAAAATGAAATCAAAAATAACAGTTTACTTATTATTTAAAATTAATATTTCTTAATCAAGAGTAATTAATTAATTGAAGTGTTTTTTTTTAAAAAAAAAATAAATATCTCTATTCTATACAAAATTTTAATTCTTTACAATATAAATATACAAAACATGTTTCCTAAAAATTAGAATTCATCATTCTTCTAACATCACTCTTTCTATTACCTGGAAGTAAATCACTTTCAGGTCCATTCAAATCACTATGACCAAATTGATTAACATTTAAATTTTGTTGACTTGGTAATGAACCAGCTGGTCTGAATTTTCTTGATTTAGTAATTTCTGTAACTGGATTTAACATAACTACTGAAGATCTAGATAATTGAGTTGCTGAAGGTACTGATGCAGTCGACGATGAAGATTGTAATTGTGGTTGTTGTTGTTGTTGTTGTTGATGTTGATGTTGATTTTGTTGAGGTGGGAAATATTCATTTTGAGGAGATTGTCCTTGACCATGACCATATTGTTGTTGATTTGGAAATGATGATTGTGATTGTACACTAGGTGAATTGATTGGTGATGTCCAAACTCCATCATTTTCTATTGGTACAAATGGTTGTTTACCTTGAGGTGGTGAAGTTACAGTTTGATTTTTCAATCTTGGTTTAAAATCAGTATATGTTTGTAATGTACTTTTTCTTAAATCAGAAGGATTACGTAATTTTTGTAATGGTGGTAATTCTTCTTTTGGTTTATGTTGTTGATAATAATTAAATTGTTGTTGTTGATATTGTTGATAAAATTGTGGATCAACTGGTGAACCATATTGTTCTTGATATTGTTGATTAAATTGTTGATAATAATGTTGTTGTTGTTGTTGTTGATATTGAATTTGTTCTTCAGTATCCAAATAAACTGATGATGTATTACTATATCTTTTATCATAATTAGTATCCATTTTCAAATGATTATTAATTTTATTAGGTATTGCTGAATAATGTTCTTCATTTGCTCCATTTTGTACTCCATGATCATCACCTTCATTTTCATCTTCATCTTCATCATCTCCATGATTTGCATGTTCTTTATCAAAATATACTCTATAAACTGATTTCATTCTTTTAATTTCTTCTTTTTGTTGAGGAGTATAATTGTCTAATTCTTCTTCTTCATGTTCTTCTTCATTATCACTATCATTTTTTAATAAATTAAATGCAGATATTCTTGGTGATTTATTTATTGGTTTAGATGTTTTATTATTATTATTATTATTATTGTTATTTTCAATAGTAGTATTTCCAGTAGTTGAATTATTTTGTGATGAAAATGTAAAATCACCTTCAATTGAACCAGTATCATTATTATTTTGTTCATAATCATGTTTAAAATCAGATTTAGGTATAGTATCAACAGTTGTATTATTATGTGTTTCAATACCATCATCATGATTATTATTGTGATGGTGATTAACATTTGATTTTTCATGAACATCATCAAAAGGAGATTGAGATTCTTCACTAGATTCAAAATGATCATCTTCATAAGGATGTTGTTGATGATGAAGATTTTGTTCTTCATGATTATTATTAACAACTATTTGTGGTATAGATTTATTAATTGCCATATCTGATTCATTTTCATATGAAATACCAAATTTTTCACTTGCAGGTGGTGAAATAATTCCTGAATCATCAGAATCATTTTCATCATCATCATCATTTTGAACATGTGATACTTCTGGAATTGGAATTGTAGGTCTATTATTAAAATTAGATTCTGAATCATTTGGCATTTGAGTATATTGTTTACCATTTAATTTTTTAGTAGGACTAACAGCAGATGGAGTTCTTGAATGTTTACTTAAATTAGATGGACCTAAATTACTATTAACTTGTTTTAAATTACCATCAAGAGTCATAGAATTTGCTCTTGTTCTTGATAAAATATTAGAAGGAGTTCTATAACCTTGTGAATCACCTAAATTTCTAGCATAATCATCTAAAGAAATTTTAGAACCAGTTTGATGTTGATAAGGTAAAACAAAACTATCTAAATAAGGATCTTGAGTATTTCTTCTACCATTATTAAAACCTCCATTATTACTACCATTTACTTCTTCCATTGGATATCTAACTGAATTTCTATTATGGAAAGGATTTTCATGAAAATTTTTCATTTGAGGATAATCAGGTAAAGCAGTAGCTTCACCATTTTCATCAAAATCAGGATCATGTTGTAAACTTTCTTTTTTATCTTTACGATAATTTCTATATAAAAAATAACCTAATACACAAAATATAGCAGCACATGGTAATCCAATAGATAAACCAATAGTTAAAGCATTATCACTAACTGGTTTTTGACAATTATCAGCATTTGGATGATTTTTACAATAATCAGTAGTTTCTGAACTACTTGAACTTGAACTAGATGAAGCTCTTTTGTAAATTTCAAGATTTATCGTTGGAGTTGGATTTAATTGTGGTGGAATCATAATGTTTTGTTATTTACTTGGATCTTGGTTGTAAAAAAAAAAAACAATAAAAAAAGTACAAGGAAACTAACCAACAGATTTTGATAAAAAAAAAATAATAAAGTAAGCGAATGACTATAGCTAAAATACTATGAAATGAAAGGTAATTCTATATGATTTAATAAATGAATGAATGAATGAATAAATAGTATGGATTGTTTTATTATTCTAAAGGATGATGGTGATGATGTTGTTGATACCCCTATTAAATAATTTTGAGTTTTGATTTCAAAATTTTTTTTTTTTTTTTATTTATTTTTTTTTAAATTAATTTTTTTTTTTTTTTTTTCTGTCTCGTTGTTTCTATTTTCTTGGTTTTAATTTAATTTAATTTAATTTCAGTAGAAACAATAAGTATAATATTAATCTTTTCTACGAACAAAATACTTTAAAACTAAAGATAAATTTGAATAGTTGAAGATGAAGATCAGACAAGTGAAGTGAAGTGAAGTGGAAAGAAAAGAAAAGTTGGTTAAAATAAAAGAAATTATTTGGTGTTGAAATTAAAATTAAAATTAAAATTGAAAACTAAAATCAAATAAAAAATAAAAAAATAAAAAAATAATTTTTGGCTACAAAATCAAAAAATAGAAAAAGTAAATAAGAGATTGCAAACCAAAGTACACGCCCCCCTACTAGTAATCTACTAGTAATAAATCTATGTAATTTTTTATAGTTAAATTTTGACGCGTCTTTTTTTAATTCCATTTCAATTTGTACCATTTTGCACCATTGCATTTTCATTTTCATTTTGCACCAGTTTCGATCTATTTGAAAAAAATCATACAACAACACCAAATATCTAAAGCCACCATAAATAAATAATTGTTTGTTTGTTTGTTTGTTTAGAGGTATTTTTCTTGTCTTGTCTTGTCTTTTTATAATATATATCCGAATGAGTTAATATTATATTTCATTTTATTTCCTAGTACCAGAAAAATGAAAAAAAAAAATATTCATCTTTTTTATTAAGTTCTCGTAAATCGTGATCACGTGCGCTCTATCTCCGGAATAACTTTTTTTTTTTTTTTTGATCTTTGTTTCTGTAAAGTACCTAAAAATCAATCTCTTGGTATTAATGTCAATCAATCATATATTTTTCTTAATTTCTTGTCTATTATAAACTATTAACTGTATATTTTATATAACTTCAACTGAATTCAGTTCATTCATTAATACATGTTAGAGTAATTAATTAATATTATCAATGAATATATATTTAAAAATGTATTTAAAACTAGATATATATAACTATAGATAATTAATCACTTTTAAATCTACAAGACAAAGTCTTTGTTGATTTTGAAATTAATGATCAGTTTCCAAAAATTGAGTTAAATTTCACGATATAGTGTAATGGAGAAAGAACTGTTAGCAATCGCTACAACATTAAAAAAATTTAAATATTTTCTAATAATTAATGATTTAATAACAAACTATTAACTTGAACAAAATTATCTCTTCTCAAACCTAGATATATCATTAAATCATAATAACTCTTGTTTCCTTTTGTATAATCAAAAATATTATTTGAAACAGGATTAATTGAATCAATATATCTAAATTTCTTTAAATATATCAAATAAAATTTAATAATTATCTTATTGTTTTCAAATAAATATAATATGATAACATTATAGGAATCAGATGAGTTTGAATAATTGAAAAATAGGACTTAGTCTCTAAAATGAATGTTCACAAGTGATTTCTTTGGTTTAATAAACTTTTTAAAAAAAAAAATTTCAAGAAATTAAATACTGGAAATTAATGAAATTTATATACAAATTTTTTCCAAAAAAAAAAAAATAGACAATAATAATTTATCTCAACAAAATAAATTTGCTACCAAAATGAAATTTCTTCGTCTAATTTCTCCACTTATTAGTTTGTTTCAAGATCTTCAGGAGATTTAATTTAAAGTTAAAAATAAATTTAGTTATTGAGTGTGTTACAAAATTTTGATAAACTTCAAAATAATTTTACTTAAAAGAATTCGTAAAAGATTAAAAGTTATCAATTAATAAAAAAAAAAAACATTTTTCTCATTTTTCTTTTTATAAATTTGTAAAACAATAAATATCATCATAATCAATATAAATTTAAAGATTTTTTCTATATATAAACTTATATATAAATATTTAATTTAAAACTTACTATAACAAGAGTTAATTGAAGAAAAAAACTGATTAACAGTTTAAATTTAAAAGAGAGATTAATTGTAAAAATTCAACTTATAGCTTCTTTTAGATTACGAGAATTAAGAAATCAAAAAAAAAATTATACAACTAACAAATATACATATATTAAAAAATCTATACTTAAAAATAAATTTAATAATTATCACTATTGAAAAAATTTCATACAGTAATAATAATAAACAGTTTCCCAAAAATTAGACAGCCCATACATTTATCTCTAAATTCATAATCTTTTTCCTTATTGAAACTCCAAATATACAAATGATTATTATGGGGGGAATTGATTAATTGAAAAAAAAAAAACCATTTATAAAAATCAAATAATATAATATGAAATTGACCAATTTTTGAAAATAAGATTTTAGTTTTGAATTTTTAAAATAATTTTGATCAATTTATGTCAAAATTTATTTGGATTTTTAGTATTGACTGTACCTACCACATTTAAAAGTTTTCCCAATATAACATGCTACCGTGGATATCATCAAAACAATAAAATGTTTAACAATTTTCATTAATTATGAAAAAAAGAAAAATACAAAAAGAATAAAAATTTTGATATTCAGATTTTTTTTATATTTATACTCTTTTTTTTTTTTTTTTTACAACACAAATGGAGGATTTTCTTTTTTTTGGTTTTTGGTAGCTCTCTGCCTTCAAATAATTTAAAAAAATTTGCAAAAAAAAAAAATTATATCTTACCATCATCAATGTTTTAATATTCTAAAACAATTTGCTAGTAAAAATACTACAACTCTACTAAAAAAGACCTCAATTAGATATAAATAATATCATATTAAATTCACAAAACAAATATGAAAAATCAATTAATTAGAAAAAGAAAATTATCTTAACAATTAGAAAATGATTTAGAATATATTATTATAACTAATCGTTCCTATTCAAATTGGAAAAAAGGCAATATGCAACAAATTAATGAAAGGAATGTATAATAATGATTACCATATTCTTTAATTTAATAATACCAGTTTTAAACAAAACCTATAAGAAACTTGAATAATATGGATACCCCATATATATATATATTCGTGTTATTATTATTAATTAAAAATTTACTCGGATCCGCTACCTGAAAAATTTATACGTTTTAAGATCTTCAAGAAATTTTAATTATCAATCACTAAAGTCAATAATTATTATTAATTGAAATAGATCAACCAATTCTTAGGTAAACTTTAAAAGTAAAGAAAGAAAGAAAGAAAAAAAAATGAATTAAAATATAGTAATATATATACAATAAAATGAATTTAAATTTTAAAATTTCTCTATATAAACTATTTAAATATTTATTATAAAATTTAAAATAATATTTGACAAAAATCAATATCAATTTATTTATAATAAACAAGTTTCCAAAAATTAGATTTAGGGTGTTAACTCAAAAAATCTGGACTATGATATTAATTTGAGTTATGGAATAACGTTCTGAATGCAGTGTCAAACATGAATTATATGACATTGTTAATTAAAAATGACAAAAATATGATAATCTATTAAATTTGATTCTTAGAATATAACAAAAAATCATAAAGATTTTTTTTCTTAAATTCACAAATCATTTAGAAATATCATTAAATTTTATATTTATAATAAATCTTCATATCCTACTTTTAAACATATTTAAAATATTATTTGAAATATATAGATTAATTGAATCATTAGAATTTAAATTTATTTTAAAGAGATTTAAAATAAATAAATAATATAAAACTTAACAATTATCTTAAATTGTTTTCAAATAGATATAAAATAATGTTATAATAGGTATTAGATGAATTAATATAACCAAATATCTGGACTGTAAAATAAAAACTTGAAAAAAAGAAAAAGAAAAAGAAAAGAAAAGATCTGAAAAAAAATTGAAAATCAGGAAATTGTGTTTAATTTATATGAAATTTTTTTATAAAAATATGATCTATTACATTACAACATTAAATATGATTTATTACATTACACATTCGCAACCAAAAAATATCTACGTTTTTTCAGATATAAAGGAATATTATAAATAATATGTTGAAAATATAGTCTTAAATATTTCTCTTTATAAAGTTATGAATAAGCTAGCTAAATTTAATAAGTATAAAAAGTAAAGATTATAAAAAGCAAATCAATTAACATTTTTTTTTGAAATAAATCCAGTAAAATAATAATATCAAATATAAATTAAAATTCTCTATATAAAAGATCTATCTACATATTATTTATTATAAAGATTTAAATTGATAAGACAAAAATCAATATCAAATTTTTTATTTATAATAAACAAGTTTCCAAAAATTAGGTAAACACTATGAAAAAAGAATACAAAAACATCGTGATGAAACTTTTCAAAATACATTCAAATTATTCAAAGATACAAAAAAACAACTTGAATATTTAATTGGATTCATAATACCAAACAAAGTAATATTTACCAAAAAATTAACAAGAAGATTTATAGTATATTAAATAAATTTAAAAATAAAATTTTTTTTTTAAAAATTTCAATTCTATCTTTATAATGTAAATTAACTCTCTTTTAACCTTTAGAATTAATTAAGATATATAATTTGACAATAAAAAAACAACAAGATGTAGTTGGAAATGATTGTAATTTGAAAAAAAAATTCAATTCAATTCAATACAACTAACCTATTGTAATAAATTCAAATATATATTATAATTAAAAAACTCATAGGAATTGAGATTAACAACAAATATAAAGAAAGAATATATAATAATCAAAATTATAATAATCAACAAAGCCCATACCATCCATACCATTGGGAAATTTTAAAATTTAAATTTAAATTTGTGGGAATCGCAGGGCATTTATATACATTTCAATTAGTGTGCAATCGGTACAATTTTAGAATCATAGAACATAACCCCCTAGATAGCATTACTAAATAATTATAAACAATGAATTGATTTTTAATAATGAACTGTTTTTATAGAATCAAACCCTTCTTTAATTATAACATTCTTCTAATATAATATAATGACCTACCACAAATTGAAAGAGTTAGAAAGTATCAGTTAAATTCATACATTGTTATTTGATATGAAGGCTGGCTCTTCATTAGATCTGATCTATCAATTAATTTCAAATTTGAATATTCCCAAATAAGTAAATGAAAAGATTAAGCTTTTAAAGAGAATACAATTATATAATTCAATAATTATAATTAATAGTTCTATTAAAAATCTCTATATAAACTATATATATATATAAATATAATCTATAATGATTCAAATCGATAAGACAAAAGTCAATATCAAATCTTATTTATAATAAACATGTTTCCAAAAATTAGTTGAAAATTATAATGAACTATACACTATATACTATATATTATACAAAATTCACCCGAGTTAGATGCCGTATCAGAACAATTTCTAATTAACACTCTTGATGAAAAATTCCTAATCAAAATAAAACGACAAGAATTATACGGTAAAAAGATTGCTAATTTGATTACAAGACAGACATCCCACAAAAAATAAAACCAGATCAGAAAACTGTGGTTTTGATCAAAGTTTGGACACCTCAATGCTATAATTGCTTCGGATTTGGTCATACAGATACCAACAAGGAAGATATGAAATGCTAGACATTCCATTAAAAACAATAAAAACTTGAAATATTAAAAGATCTCTTATCCTTTAGTAGAAATTAAATAATATTTGAAATTGGAAATAAAAAAGTTGAAAATCATCAATAATTTTTATCTAATTGATTCTAAATCATTTAAATAAAACATATTAATTCAATCAACCTATTATAATATATAAATATATATATAATTCAAAACTTAGGATTAAGATATATCTAATAAAATATATATAACAACAAATTAAGATAATGTTTGTTAACGAGTTCGTAGTTTGAATGTAATATAAAAAAAGAATAAAAAAAAAATTGGAAGGCCAAAAAAAAAAAAGATGATTTTTTTGTATGTCCAAAAAATTTGTTTCGTCTTACACTAGGAAATAAAATATAAGACAAAACTTCTTGTATTAACATCAATAATTATAGATAATTGAATAATTTAGGATATTTAAATCAATTTCAATAAATTCTTAAAACTAAAGAATAAAAAGATCAATAGAAAATGAAATTTAAAATATAAATGTAGATTTTCAATGATTATAATCAATATAAATTAAAAATTCTCTATTCAACTCTATACAATAACTCTATACAATAAACTATTTATATAAATATTTATTATAAAAACTGAAATCGATTTGATACAAGTCAATATCATATTTTCATTTTACAATAAACAAGTTTCCAAAAATTAGTTTAAAAATTTCATAAATTACACAATTTTAATTTTTATAAAATAGTGTATTATTATGAAACAAAATGAAAATTTATCATTTTTATTATCTTAATTCTAAGGTAATTCAAATTATTCAAAGATACAAAAAAATCAACTTGAATAATTAATTGGATTCATAATATCAAACAAAGTAATATTCATCAAAAAAAATTAACAAGAAGATTTATAGTATATTAAATATTTGAGATACCCACTAATTATTGTAAAAAAAAATTAAAAAACAAATATGTTCACCATGCAAATCACATTGCAACTCCTTTTAAATTTATTATATCTCTTTTAACCTTTAGTATTAATTAATATATATAAGTTGACGAAAAAAAAAACACAACAAGATGTAGTTGGAAATGATTGAAATTTGAAAAAAAAAAACATTCAATTCAATTCAATTCAACTAATCTATTGTCATAAATTCAAATATATATTATAATTAAAAAACCCATAGGAATTGAGATTTTAATAACAAATTTATTTTTGATTTAACAACTCCATACGACAACGCCAAAGGCCTTACATACCTCAAATTGTAAATATGAATAATATAAAACAACACAACTGGGAGATTTGTGGGAATCGGAGGGCATTTATATATACTTCAATTTGTGTGCAATCGGTACAAAATTTAGAATCATGGAACATAACCACCCCTAAATAGTATTACTAAATAATTATAAACAATGAATTAATAATTTCCAATATTTTAATAATAAACAGTTTTTATTGTATCAAAACCTTCTTCAATTATAACATTTTTCTAATATGATATAATGATCTACCACAAACTAAATGAGTTAAACAGTATCAGTCATTCTAATTTGAGGATAGTTCTTCATTAGCGCACTACTTATCTTATCTTATCTTAATTTATCCGAGTAATCAAAAAAATTTCAAATTTGAAATATTCCAAAATAAGTAAATGAAAAGATTAAGCTTTTAAAGAAAATACAATCATATAATTTAATAATTATAATTAATATTTATATTGAAAATCTCTATATAAACTATATATATACTATAAAGATTCAAATTGATAAGACAAAAGACAAAAGACAATATCAATATATACATATATATAAAAAATCACAGGAATTTTAAGATTTCTGATTTTAAAAATCCTAATAAACTGATTACAAATCTCTTTCATTAGAGAAGTAATCCCCCCCAAATGCTGAATTATTGATCATGATTGTCATACAAAACAAAAAAAAATATTGGTTGGTTGATTGGTTGGAAAAAAATTAAATGAATTAATAATAAAAAAGGTCTATAAATTAAACATTAAATACAAATTTAAACTAAATATCGAAAACTATAAAATTATTAATAGTTAAAAAAATTTAAAAAATTATTAAGAAAACCACAACCACCAGAAGAATGAATGAACGAACGAATGAAAACTCTCTCTTTTCTTTTCTTTTCCTTACCAAGCTTGAATTTGTTCAAATAAATCAACTCTATAATTAGAATTTGATAAATTTTCAGCAACAGATTTTCTAACATCATCAACCATACTACCATGAGCACAAGTAGCAAAAGCCAAAGTACCATTAGTTTCTTTAATTTCATTAGATACAAGTTGATAAAAATCAGGTTTTAATTCTTCAAATTTAATAAATGATAAAGATTTTCTTAATCTTTCAATATAATCATTACTTTCTTCATTATCTGATTTTTTTTCTTGTTCATCAGCTTCTTCCATTTCATCATCTGTTAAATCTGCTGTAATTGGTTCTGTTAAACCAACATGAGGTTGAGTTACAAAAATTGTAGTTTCAATTGGTAAATCCTTCAATTTTAACAATTCTTTTAAAAACCATTCAATTGATCTATAATGACGAATAACCCAATATAATTTAATATGTTTATTACCATTTGATTTTTTAGCAACTGATGTAGCTTCATAATAAATACCTGGGATACCATTACCACCAGCAATAAATACTTCATTATCATATCTATCAATTGGTAATCTATTACCATAAGGACCTTCGACAGAAACTTTAATTTGAGCCTTTTGATTTGGTTGTTTAGATAAATATTGATATAAACCATGAGTCATACCACCTTTAACTTTTAAATAAAATGATATAGTATGATCTTGTTCAACTGAATCAACTATAGTAAAAGGATGTGATTGCCAAAAACATGTTGGTCTTAAAAAATGTATAAAAGCATGACAACCTGGGAAAGGTAACCAATATTTTGGTCTTGATACAGTAACTTTAACAGTTTCATTAGCAATCAATTGAACTTCAGCAGTACGTACACCAAATGAAACCAATCTACCAATTCTAACAGCACGATCAAAACACCAAACTGATACAGCAGCAATCATCCACATATGAAAACCTTGTTCTCTTGTATGAATCCATAAACCACCAATTGCAAATACAGCAAATATAACATGAGATAAAATAAATAATTCATAATTAGTTCTTCTAAAAACCATTAAAGAATGAAACATCATTAAACCAACACAAACAATTGAAACAACACCCCAACGTACATAATCTTTAGCCATTCTTGTACCATATTTACCTAAAGCTCTACCATTATAAGTCATACCAACAGAATGAGCAACCATTAATAAAAATAATATTCTTGAAATCCATTTATGAATATAAATAAATCTTGCAAATGACCAACCACTAATCCATTGCATAAAATTATTTCTACCAGAAAATAAAACCATTGGAGGCATCATCCATAAAGTAATTTGACCAGTTCTATCACCAACTTTTCTACCAAATTCATTATCTTTTGTTGGCCAAATATAATTTGGTACAACATGAACATAATTTGTCATATTCATAACTAAAACCATACAAAACCAACCAAAAACTAAAATTGATTCTAATCTTGTTGGAAACATTACAACAAAATGTTTATAAATAGATTTATGATGAGCATGAGTTTTATTAAATAATGCAGGTAATGTAATATATCTTCTATAATTATTAATTAAACCACCTTTTAAAGTTTTAATAAAATTTGGTGCAATAAAATATAATAAATTACAAAATCCTGCAAAAAATAATATACCAAACCAATAACACATTAAAGCAATACCAAAAAATGCAGATTGATTATAATTATAATATCTTGTAGCAACTGAATCATAAGCTTTACGAACTTGTTTTTTAGTAATTAAAATTGGTTTATTATACAATTTTTTTTTATTAAAAGATTTATCAGTAGTAGTATTAACAAAACCAAATTCTGTTGCATTTTGATAAGCAGCTAAATAAGCAGATTCAGTTAAATTATATTTTTTACAAGATTTTAAAAATAATTTTCTTGCATCTTTAATATGCAGCAATTCAACACATTCTGCCATAGTACCTAAAGCTGGTTGATTTTTAACATTACAATAAGCTTTTTTATCAGTTGTTGAATTATATAAGGTAGCTAATTTACCAATCAATGTAGTACAACCAGTAATTGGAAAATCATCAGCATGATAAATTTTAAAATCTCCAATTGCTGATACTGTAGTTGTATAAGCGGTAAGTAATAATACCAATACAGATAATGGTGAAGATAATGAAACCATTATTATTACTTAGTGATTGACTTTTGATTTAAGAATGAAATGAAAAAAAAAGCCAAAAAAAGAAAATAGAAAAATTTTTAGAAACAATGGAGGAATATCATCGATATATATATATAACCATATAGATTGTTATATATCAATGAGATACATATTAAATAATAGTTTAATTAATTAATATTGTCAATCCTATTATATTATTAGAAAAATGGAAATTTTAGTAAGGCAATAAAATAAAAAAAAAAAAAATTATGATAAATTTTGCAATATTTTTAGTTATTTTATTTTTTTATTTTTCTGTTTAACGTTTTAAAAAATATGCAAAATATGCAAAATAAGAAATTGTACATTGTCATAAAATGTTTCACAAAAGACTAACAAAAAAACTACCAGAGAAAGAAAGGAAGAAGGATTAAGGAAAAGGAAAAGGAAAAGGAAGTTTGTATGGAATTTAAGCCAATCATAACTGAGATAGATCTAAACGATAATTATTTTAAATTAAATTAAACTACTTTAAACTTTTAATAAATTTTACATTTGTGTAGTTGATTTAAATTAAATTAAATATTTTAAAATTTTACAAATTTAAAATTTTATTTTATTTTGTCCTATTGTTCCAAAATTGTGAAATTCTTTTTTACTTGTTTTTTTGCTCTTCTTAAATGATTTCCCAATTTTTGTTGGATTTCTATATATACAGATTTAATAGATAAGTAAATTGTTATATATAAAGAGTTCAACAATAATAGTAACAGTCAACTTTACAACGTATTTTCCAAGAATTTATTTTTAAAAACAATATAAACAATAAAAAAAGAAAAACAAAACGATTTGTAAGATAATGCAGAATTCAGCAAATCAAAAACGAAATGAATATGAAAAATAATAAAAAAATAATCAATTTTATCTGATTAATCTTTTTAGGAACCAACAACAATTAAAATAAATATAACAATAACAATAATAATAAACAAGTACAAGGCATTAAAGTTAACTTTTCTTTTTCTTTTTCTTATTCAACTAATTAAATAAAGAAAAAAAGACTAAAAAATTTGCTAATATAAAAAAAAAGAAATTGGTATAAACGCAAACTTTCCTATAGGATAAATTTTTAGTTAATTAGTTTTTTCATTAAAGTTGATATCTATAAAATATTTTTAACCGATTTACATCACCAAGTTCTATATAAAATACTTAAAACCTAAAGGGATACTAACCAATTATAGGTATTATAATACTAATGCCTTGGGCTATTTTTTTTTTTTTTTTTTTTTTCATTATTTCTAGAGATGGGATGTTCCCTAAAAATATACTCTACATACATACATATATATATATGGAGTGTGGATAAACAGGAGGTTTCATAATTTACTTTAGATGGTTATGATAAACATATTTAAACTAAAAAATTAAACCTAAAAATAAATTTAAAGTTCGAAATTTATCCAATAAACTTCGATTATTTACAATTTCGAAAAAAATACAAATATAGAATGAAACTATTTACTAAAAAGCAAAAAAAAAGTTCAGAAAAAGAAAAGAAAAAGATTTTATTATTACAATCCTTTCGATTGACTAAAGATTTGTAGTTAATTAAACGGAATTAATAATAACCTGTGAAATATGTAAGTAACTATGTAAGTGTGTATGTATATATGTACGTACAAACGTACGTACGTATGTAAGTAAGTATGTGCGTGAATGTATAATGTAGACTCATTGAATACATGCAAAAAAAATTAATCAACATAAATTCATGATTTACAGTTGGGATTTGGAATTAATAATCTTATCTAATGGAATTATTTATTTATGTATGTATGTATGTATTCCATGATATCGTGCCTGATTGACTCCGTGTACCAAGAGAAAATGAAGAGTTCTTGGCTATATCCCTCTCCCCAAATCCTTTTAATAGTTATTCTTTCTTTCTCTAGAATTGAAGTTTGACAGTTAGAAGAAAGAGTAAAAAACAAGAAAAAAAGAAATGAAATGAATTGAAAAATTTTAGAACGTTTTAAATTAGTTTTGTATTTGTGTATAAACAAGAGATGTTGTTGTGTTGTTGTGTTGTTGTTTGTTAAAGTTCTGTATTGTATTGTATTGTATTGTATTGTATAAATAAAATATCAAATGGTTTTTAAAAGATATGTAAAATTACTAATTAATTATATTTTATATTTTATCCTGTTTAGTGTAACATTCATTTATAAAATTTTCCAAATTTTAAGAACTTAAGAACTTAAATTTAAGAACTTAAATTTAATTAAATACGGCAAGTTTTTTCTGTAAGTTTTTATTTTATTTTATTTTATTTTATTTTATTTTATTGCTTTTTGTTTCTAAGATGAAAAAGATAAATTTTTTTTAATTTTTAATTTAATTTTAATTTAATTTAATTTCTATTGTTTAAAATTGAAAAAATTTTTCATATTGTTTTTGTAATTTTTTTTTTGTTTTTGGGCTTTATTACTTTATATTCAAAATTTATCAGATCTTTTAAAGTTTAGTTTAGTCATACTTTGAAAAAATAATTTTAATTTGACACAACCGAATTTCATACTTTCTATCTTATCCATCGGGGGGTTTGAAAGGAAAATCACTTCAAAAATAGAATAGAATATAATATAATATGCCCATCAATTCAAAAAATCTAAACTTTAAAAATACAATAATTTTTAGTGCAATTTAAATTTTAATTTATGGTTAAGTTTAAATTTGAAATGTATGTCAATTTAAAAATAGAAAAATTAACTGGTTAGAAATTCCTTGGCAACTTTTTTTAAATATAATAATATAATGTATAATATAACATAATATAACATAACATAATATATAAACTCATCTTCTTAATCTTAAATTTTTCAAAGACCTTTCTTTAAAACTCTAACCCTTGTTTTATTATCTTTTTTAGTTTCTTATTTTCTTATTTTCTTGTCGTTTTTAATTTTATTTTTTCTTATTTCTAGAATTACTTCTCCTAGTTCCTAGTTTATGAATCATATGATATGGGTTGAATAAAACTTAAAAACTTAAAATTAATAATTAAAAACATATATATGTATATATAAAGTTCTAAGTCCGGGTTTCAAAACAATAATAATAACAAAGACATAAATTAAATTAAAATATAATAAAATAAATTAAAAAATTTTTCATGTTACAATTCTTTAAAACTAATTTAAATTCAATACGCTACGCTACGAAATACTTAAAACTAATGCTTTTAATTAATTAATTAATTAATTATTTAACTTTATTTTTTTTTAGTCCATTACTTCTCTTATTGTTGATCTTTTTTATTGGGGAATTAGTTCATAGCGTTATGTATCTTTTTTATATTCAGAAATAAAAAAATACGGTTACATTTACATTATTTTACGTCTAACTATCCTTTAATTAATCATATATCATCATCGACTTATAACTATTGTATCTCTTTTTTCATTGTTTTAATTGTATCCGATATGATTTAAAATCTCATCATTCTTTGTTTTTTATAGGACTAAAATAAAAATTATCAGATCGATCAAAAAACCTAAATTTATTTTTTATATTATTTTTTTTTTTTTTTTGCAATCAAAAATATAATAAAATATAATATAATATAATACAAAGCAGTGATAGATTTAATGTATAATGCAAATAATTCCCCATCAACTTAAACAAAGGATGTCAATCAAAAGGACAAGAAAAATTAGTAAAGGTTGAACAAGATTGAAATATGTTGGATTGACAGGGATTAATGACAAGAAGAAAGAAGAAGAAGAATGTAATAAAAGAAGGGAGCTTAAAAAGTAATATATTCTTGGTATTATTTTTTTGAGAGTAGTATATCCAATGAAACATTTTGTTACACAAATCAGAATTTTTTTTCTTTCTTTTTTTTTGCACTTTACGGTTTATCAAAAAAATCTAAGATCCAGCCATGATTGGCTACACTAATAAATTTTGCAATATATTAAATTTAATCAGATCATAAGACTTTTTTAAAAGGTTATACATACTTACATATATATATACATACATACATACATATATACTTTTAATGTACTTAATTTATTATATATATCTATGCATTTAAATGACTAGATTAATAATATAACCGACTTTAAGTACATTTAAATTGCATTAACATTAGAAATTAATGGGGATTTTTTTTTTGTTTTCATTATTATAAATTTATATTTCATTTATTATATAATTATTTACAAGATTAATAATATTACGTTATTTCATTGTTCACCATCTTCCTTCCTAACTTTCCATCTATCCCCACAAAAGTTTTATTTTAATTTAGTTCTTAATTAATTGAGGCTTTCATTTCAATTGAACCAACTGGAACAGGAGTTAATTCCCCATCAGAATAACGAGCTTTAAAAAAAGAATAATGTAAAACAACATCATCAATATTTCTCATATGAGGATCTTTTGCAAAATCAGGATCAATAAAGAAAAATACAGGCATATCAACTTCTTCACCAGCATTTAATTTTTGTTCTTCAAAACAAAAACATTGAATTTTATTAAAATATCCTGCTACATTATCTGGAGTAATTGAATAAGTTGCCATACCAATAATATCTTCATTTGATAAATTTTTTGCTTTATAAAATGCTAATGCAGTTTCACCTGGTACAACATAAACTTCACGTTGTAATGGAGTAAATTTCCATGGTAATATACCGGATGCTTGACATGTAAATTGAATTCTAATTCTTTTATTTGTATCTATTGGTATTAATTTATCTGGTGTATGTTTTGTTGAATCTGTAATTGGTATACCTCCCCATCCAGTTCTTTGACATATTGCTTTATATAATGGTACAGCACAAAATGATAATGCTAAAAAAAATATTCCTAATGCTGTTGAATAATAAGTTGCTGTTTTAATTTTATATTTTTGTCTTTCTTGTCTTAATTTTTGAATTTGTTCTAATTTTAATCTTTCTCTTAATATATCATCTTTATTATTATCATTACTGGTTGTTGATGATTTATGAATATAACGAATAGATATTGATGGAAGTATTGAAAATTTAAACGATATTGGTATTGGTCTTGATATTAAATTTTGTTTTTGATTCTTTAGAATCAATCTTGTATTAATTAGAGATGATCTTCTTAATCCAATCATTGTAATAATAATAAGGGACTTTGAATATTAGCAACAACAATCCAAACTAAAAATTTTTTTTTTCTACGTTCGTTGATTGAAGAAAAAAAAAAAGTTTTTCAAAACCCTTCCCAATCAATCAATCAAACAAAACATACGATTTTAAAGATGATAAATAAATTAAGATTACCTTACAGAAGATTAATCAATTTAAATTCAAAACGTTATTATACTATAAATTTACCAAATAATGAATTAATTAATAAACCAAAAATTTCACAATTTTCTCATGCTATTTATAATACTTTAATAATTTCTTTAACTACTTATATATTATTAAATGTTTTTTGGAATAATTTAGAATATAAAGAAATTGAATCAAATTTAGAATTAAAACTGAAAGATTTAGAAAATCAAATTCAAGAAATTATAAATATTAAAAATAAAGAATTAAAACAAAAGAAATCTTCATGGTGGAAATTTTGGTAAACTAATTAACTAAACTATACAAATATATTTAATCATCAATTTTTTTTTGTTTAAATCTTGCTGTCATTTGTGCAAGTCTTGAAGTATTTAATATTGAATGATTAGTATCTATACTACCAATAGATGAATTAGCATCATCATTATCATTATTAAAACTACTATTATTACCTCCTCCACTTAGTATATTAACAAAACTATTTGTTGATGATGATGTTGGAAATCCAGATCTTTGAGGAATTGATGGACTACGATTAATATTTGGTGAATTTTCTTTCAGTTTAACTTTTAAAATTAATTTCATACCATCTTCATATTTAATTCTATCAAATTGTCTCATTCTAAATCCTGAATTATTTATAAATTCTTCATAATTATCCATTAATAATAAATTAATACATTGTCTTAATTCTGTAAATGTAGATTCTAAAGCAACTGATCCTCCACCTTCATTTTCTTCCGATTCTTCTATTGTTGATGTTGATGTTGTTGAATTTGTTCCATGTAAATTTTTCATTGATTCTTCTAAATATTTTATATCAAGATCAAAATTTTCAATAAATATATGATTATAATGTTTTGCATCATATAAAATATTTAAAAAATATTCTGATACAAAATCATAAGTTCTAAATAATCCTAATGTACGTAATTGTGATGGTAAATTTGTAAAAATTGATGTAAATAAATTTTCTAAAAATAATGCAAAATCTTTTATTGCAAAATTTGCTTCTAAATTTTTTTCAATTGGTAAATATTCTTCATATTCAACCATATCTAATAATTCATTAATTTTTGTATCAACCATTTTAAATATTGTTTCTTCAGAATTTTTTCTTAATTTTGTAAATGTATCAACTGCTCTTAATGTAAATGTATCATTAACATCAATATTATGTATTCCCATTCCTGTATATTGTCTTAATCTTGAATTTGTCATTTTACCAATTTCATATAAACTAAATAAATAATATTCTAAATTTGTATAAATTTGTGCCGTTATTTCTTTATTATTTGAATTTTTATTCATAAATTCTTCAATTTCATATGCTATACCATAACCTTTTTCATCTCCTAATACAATTTCAACTATATTATTAATTATAATATTATTTAATTCACTTATTTCATAATTATAATGATCTCCAATAAATTCTAAAATATCTTTAATTAATTTCCGTATATGAATACAATAATGAACATAATCTTCACTAAATGGAAATACAACTGGTAAATTCCCATCAACATTTTTTGGTGAAAATGAACTATCATTTTTATACCAAACTCTTTTAATAATTGCTTTATAATCTTCTTCATCATCAACTGTTAAAGGTCGATAATGATCTGATTGAATAGAATCAACAAATTCTTTTCTAAAATCTTGAACTAATAATGGTGCAAAATAATCTTTAAAAAGTATAATCATAATTTCATATAATTCACTAATATCATAATCATTATTATCCATAACTTGTAAAAAATCTCCTATAACCATTTTAAATGTACCTAATTCATCTAAATCATAAAAATCATTATTTTTTAAATTAAAAATTAATATTGGTTTTAATTTACTCATATATGATATCCATAATTCATCAGCTTGACTATTTGATCTTAATTGAAATTTTGTAACTAAATTTAATTGTTTATCAATTACAAAAAATGCTGCAATTTTTTTTAAATATTCATCTAAATCTTTTGTATTAAAAACAATTTCTTTTTGATTATTATTTGATGAAGAATTAGATGATGATGAAACTGGTGTTAATGGATATATTATTCTACTATATTTTTTCATCCATTCTTTATGATATATAGATGTTAAAGTTTCAAGTTCATGTAATGTCAGATAAACTAATACAGCATCATAAACACTATTTAAAGGAATTTGTAAAGTTTTATCTTCAAATATATTATAATTTGTACCTGGATCTCTTAATGATATTTCAACAGGAGAATTTAATTTATATGGTAAAAATGTTGAATTTTCTTTTTTAGTTTCTAACCAATTATTTTGTAAATTAAATAAATTATCATACAACAGATCTGCAATTGAAGGTAATTTTCTTTCTAAATGTAATGATAACCATTTAGTTAAATTTTCAAATGATTCATCTTTAACCATTTTTGTTAAATGTGGAATTGAATCAACAATTTTTTTAGCAAAACTAAAATCTTCAACTTTATGAATATGAATATTAGTTAATTCATCAATTAATTTTAATGCTGAAAAATATTTTGTTTGTCTAATTAATTCTAAAATTTTATTCATTAATTCTAATACTTGTATACATTCATTTAATACAATTTGAGTTTCATTTATATGATTACATACATCTTTATATTTAATATAATTTTGTTTTCTTGACATCAATTCAAAAGCCAGTTTATTTAAATTAGAACTAACTTGTAAAAATTGTCTATTTAATTCTTCAGCTTGTTTATGAATATTATCAATAGTATTAATACATGTATTAATTTCATCCATTGAATTCATTGATGCTTGATTTAATTCTTCATCTTTTGTAGTAACAATTTCATTCAATTTAACAATCAATTCACTTAATCCATTACTTTTAATAGCTTCTTTAATTATAGGAGCTAAACTTTCTAAATAATCTTGAGAATTTAATGATGTTTGAAAAATATCTTCATCTCTAAGTAATAAATTTTCCAATTGTAAACTATCAACAGTTGTTGCTCTTTTTTCATTATTCTTAGTACCATTCTTGGATTTATTATTACCTCCATTCACCTTAACTCCATTGATTTTGGATGGTGCCATGGTGGAATTATATTTTAAGGTGTGGGATATTTTGATATTAATTTGTTGTCAAAAAAACTTTTTTGGTGATTTATTTTTTTTTTTTGCCGGATTTTCAGATTGATTAGTTAATTTTTTTGTCAATAAGAAGAAGAAGATCAAAGAATACTATAAAAAATGATCCCTAATCATATACTAATATTAGGATCTCCAAATAGTGGGAAATTTAAAGTAGCAAATGTGATAGCTAAAAAGGATGAACAACTAGAAAATGATGATACTTCCCATGGTGGATTAATTATTAAAACTTCAATTACAACAAAATATTATTCACTTAATTTAAATATGTTAATTGATGAATATCCAGATCATAGAAATAAAATAGATGATGAAGAACGATTGAAAGAATTAAACAATTGGTATAATGATTTTAAAAATGAAGAATTTAAAGAATTAAGAGAAGTATTAGATGGATTAATTTTTACAATTAATATGAAAGATGATTCAATTGATTTTATAACAAAAGAATTAGATATAATAGAGAAAATTAAAGAAGTTTTAGATGAAGGATCAGAATGGTTAGGATTTATAGCTATAATAGGTACTTCCCCTAATGAAACCTTAATAAATGATGAAAAAATTGAAGAAATTGAAGATTTGGTGATTACTCATGGATTAGAATTTATAAATTTAAATATTGAAGGAAAAAATGAATATAGAGAAACTCAAGGTAAAGATAGATTAATAGAATTAATAGAAAGTCATGAATGGTCAAATATGGAATTAATTAAACATGATACTACAGATTATGAAAAAAATAAAAAAGATAAATTTAATTCAATGACTGAAAATTTAATTGATGATAATAAAAATTTAGAAATTGATGAAATATTTAATAAATTAAATTTAGCAAGAGATAATATTCAAAATTTATCAGATGATAAAAAAGAAGAATATGCAAATAAAATAATTAATGAAATTATGAATTATATATAGGGAAATTTTTATAATTTTGATTTATCAAGAATATATTCAATTTTATAACCAGGATCAAAATAACATTCTTGACAATCTTCATCAGCAACACCATTTTCATGAATAAATACAGCATAATCAATATATGGAATAGTTTCATCTATAACAACCATAGGTGCATGCCAAATACCTGCACCATAAGTAATTGATTGATTTCCTTTACATAAAAATGCTTTAATATTTTTTGGATTTGGTAACTTTTCATTTGTAGATTCATCAGTTTTAGCAACTATAACTAAATAAGAAATTTTATTTAAATCTTGACCTAAAGGTAAAAAAGTTTGAGTTGTAAAAGGATGTCTTTCTAAAACTTTTGATAAATAAATTGATTTTTGACCACCATGTTTAATTAAATGTTTTGGAGCACTACATCTAAATATATTCCAATTTGCAGTTTCTTTGGTACCACTTGGACAATTTTTATAATTATTAATTATTGGTGCAACTTTATGTATTTTTATTGCTGTACCATAATTTGCTGATGAACTTGAAACATTTTTAATTTGATGATCAGCACTTATTACACCACCATAAGGAGCAAATGATTCTGGTGTTAATGGTTCTGCTATTATATTAGGAATATTATTATCTAATTGGAAAGTTTTTAAAACCATTATTAAATGAAGAAAAAGAAATAGTGTGTTGAAAAATTTAGAAATTGATATTTAATCTTATCAGAACAAAACTTCTTAGATGTAGGAGATAACCGAAAACAGAACGGTGGTATACACCCGGTTCACGTGATCATGTCAATTTTTAAATTACCAAATAGTCGCATATTGTAAACGGATAATTAAAAATAATAAAAAAAAAAAGAAAATAAAAAAAAAAAAAAAAAAAAAAAAAAAAAAAAAAAAAAAAAAAAAATCAAATGATTCCATAGTGCCACCAGATCAATATCAACTTTTCATTCATCCAAACTATATTCAAACAAAAGTAGACCATTCATTTAGTCTTCCTTGTTTCATAAAAGTTGAATATTTATTTATACCTTTTTTTTTTTTCATTTCTTTTCACATATTTTTTATACTTTCGAAAGACATTTTTTTATTATAATAGCAATTAATTAATCTAAACATTCCAATCTAATAAAATGAGTGATTTCCCAAATCTTGATAAACTAAAGAAAGATCAAAATTCCCAAGATCATGATAGTGATGATACTGAAACTTTAATTGATGAAATTTTATCAAAAAATAAACCTGCACATGCAGTTTATATACCAGGTGAAAGTGCATTAACTCATGATGGACATACATTAATCAATGGACAAGAAGGTTCAAGTAGTAGTAGTAGTAGTAGAGGATTACCTAATAAAAGTAAAAATTTAAATGCTTCAATACAACAATTACATTATAATGAAAATAAAATATCTTTGGATAGATCAATAAATCAAACAACAGATTTACTTTTAAAAATAGTTGGAGAAAATAAAGAAAGACCAATTTTTTATCCAACAGAAATTGAAGATGATCATAATATTTTATTAAATAGTGCAAAAGCTCATTTAGCTTTAGTTCGTCAAAATAGTAGTATTAAATCATTAACAAAATCAAAAATTAATAAAAATGATAATGAAATTGAATTACCAGAATTTAAAATTTTAAAAATTAATTTTAAAATGGGTCATGAAGAAAATAATTTATCAAATTTAGATAAAAAATCTATTGCAAGTTTATTGGAAAAAAAATTACAACAACAAGTTAAATATTTATTAAATTTAAAAGATAGAATTGATGATACTTCATCAAAAGTTTTTGTTACTGGTGATTTAAATGCTGGTAAATCTACTTTTTGTAATGCATTATTAAGAAGAAAATTATTACCTGAAGATCAACAACCTTGTACATCAGTATTTTGTGAAGTTATTGATGCATCAAAAGAAAATAACAGTATTGAAGAAGTTCATGCTGTACCTATTGGAAAAGAATATAATATTAGAGATGAATCAACATTTGACGTTTATCCTTTAAAAAATTTAGAAGATTTAGTTTATGATTGTGATCGTTTTAGTTTATTAAAAGTTTATGTTTTAGATCATAGATCATTTCAAGAAAGTTTATTACATAATGGAGTTATAGATATTAAATTAATTGATGCACCAGGTTTAAATATGGATCTGTATCAAACAACTCAAGTATTTTCAAGACAAGAAGAAATTGATTTAGTTGTATTTGTTGTTAGTGCAGAAAATCATTTTACATTATCTGCAAAAGAATTTATTGCAACAGCTGCAAATGAAAAAAGATATGTTTTTATTGTTGTTAATAGATTTGATAATATTAAAGATAAAGAAAAATGTAAACAAAAAATATTGGATCAAATTAAAAATTTATCACCTGATACTTATAAAAATGCTAAAGAATTTGTACATTTTGTAAGTTCTAATGAAATTGGAGGACCTAATGGTGATGATGATCCAGATAATGGTGATGATGATAATGATAATAATAATAATAACGATGATGATCATCCTGATTTTGATTTATTAGAATCTTCATTAAGAAAATTTATATTGGAAAAAAGATCAATTTCAAAATTATTACCTGCAAAAAATTATTTACTGAATATTTTACAAGATTTAGAAACATTATCAAATATAAATGAAAAAATTTATCATGATGAAAAACAAGATAAATTAAATGAATTAAATAATCATATATCACCAAAATATAATGATTTTTTAAATAAATCTGCAAAAATTAGTGATACAATAAATTCATTAATTGAATCAACATGTGTTGAAATATATAATGATACAAATAAAGAAATTTTATCAACAGTTAGTAATTTAGGTGATAAACCAATAGTTAAATATGGTGGATTACAATATTTATTTGAATATGCAAAAGAAACTCAATTAGCAATGATTGATATAATATTTGAATCTGTATTAAAAAGTGAAGAACAAACTAAAAAAATTACAACAAAAAAAGTTGAAGAAATTATTAAATATGGTAAATCAACTTTAGATGAAGAAGAATTTTTAAATGATAAAATTTTTAATAGTTCATTAATGTTTACAAGAAAGAAAGATAATATTGGTAAACAAATTGATCAAACAATTGATATAACTGATTTTTTTGATCCATCAATTGAATCATGTTTAATATTTATTGGATTACCAGAAAGATTTATAAATTCAACTAAATATCAATTGGGTTATTATAATCCAATTAGTTTAATTACAGGAATTTCATCAAATGCATTAACATTAAAAGAACAAATTCCAACACAAATAACATTACATACAATTTATTCATCAGGTAAAATCTTAACAACAGGTGCATTAATTCATAAATTTTATCAATTTTCTCAATATATAACACCAACAATTTTAAAAAAAATTTTAATACCAATTACAATTGGTACAGTTGGATTTTCAATATATTATTTAATAAATGATATACCAAATGCATTACCAAGAAAACAAGCTAAAAAAATTAAAAAACAAATTCAATTAATGAATTATATTCATTCAAATTCTACAAGAATAAGTGGTGAATGTCGTCAAGTATTAAATTATCCAGCAAGACAAGTTATGAATAATTTTCAAACAAGTATTGATAAAAAAAATAATGAAAAAGAAAAATTGGAAAAAATTATAAAAGATTCAGAAATTAGTTATTTATTTTTTAAAGATTTAAAAAATAAAATTAAAAATCAAAATAAATTATTAAAAGAAATTGATTTAGAAAGTGTTAATTATATTGATTAAATAATTAATTGGATGTATATATTATTTTATTTTATTTTCAAGTCTATCTATCTTTTTCTCTGTATATAGATTAAAATTATCGTTATTATAAAAGCGATTAAACATAATACAAAACTTAATTCAAAAGCACCTTTATAACATTCATTACCTAAATAACAAATACCAGTTTCAGAATCAATTTTTGAATCATAAATTAAACCAAAATATTTATTTAAAATCCATAAAGTAAATAAAGGTCCAGTACAAACTAAACCCCAAGAAGTTGAAAAAGTTTTGGTACCAAATTCATCAGCAATAATAGCAGGATAAGTACCAAAAATTAAACCATAACTAATACCCATAATACTTGAAGAAACAGATATTAAAAATTGATCATGAATATTATTAATAATTAAATATTGACCAATATTTAAAATAATTAAAGTAATTTGAACAATCCATAATCTTTGAATATGAAATTTTTTATGAATAAAATCACTTAAAAATCCAGATATTAATCTACCTGAAAATGAACTAATTGATATAATAGAAACTTGTAAAGCTTGTAAAGAAGCAGCTTTTGGATCATGACCTAATTTATCATCTTCATCTTTTGGATTATTATAATAAAATTGTGCTGTTACTATAAATCCAATTGTATAAATATACATTTGTCCAATACCTGAAGATATTGAAACTATAAAATAATGAGTTAAAAAAATTTTATTTGTTAATCTTTGTTTTATAACTTCCCAAGGTAAAAATTTTTTTTTATCTTTATTAATTTGATTTGGTGTTTTTGATTGATTTCTTAAATTTTGAACCATATTATTAATTTCTATATTTGTAGAATCTGAATTATTTGGATAACTTATTGATGAACGAGGAGTTCTTTCACCAATTCCCCAAAATGAAAAAGAACCTTTTAAAGAAGGATCATCCCCATCACCATTAGTATTATTATTATCTCTTGACATTGAAGTTGAAGATAAATGTGAAGGAGGTGGTGCCATTTCTATATTATTTGATAATAAACTTAATTGTTCTTCAGGTAATATAATTATATTTGGTTCCCCAGTACTTTCAGGACTCATCATCATTTCTTCATCATCATCATCATCATCATCATCTAAATGATTTAAATAAATATGAATAAAAAATGAACCTAAAAAAGTTATTATACCACAAAATAAAGATAAAAATTCCAATAAATTACCAGCATTTTCATTAAAAAATGTAGCACTTATTATAGAAAATATAGTAGCAGCAAAACCATAAGCACTTACAGGGAAAGCACCAGCAATACCTCTATGTTTTGGGAAATTTGATTGAGCAGCTTTTAAAGTTGCAAAATAACAAGTAATTGAACCAAATCCTGCAAAAATCATATTAATACAAATTAAAAATAAATTATTATATTTAAATTCATAAATTTTATGTAAACAAAAATATCCAATAAAAATACATATTGAACCTAATAAAATACTTTTTTGACAACCATAATGATCAATAATTAATCCACCAATTAATCCTCCAATACCAGAACCTAAATTTGAACTTAATGATATAGTAGCTGAATCAGAAGTTGTTAAACCTATTCTTTTAATTAATTGTGGGGAATAAACACCATATAAATATGGAGTACCTGATGCTAATGCAATTAATATTGAAATAATTAATGATAATAATCTTGAAGGTAAATGATTTGATGAAGATTTATGATTATCATCGTATTTGAATTTGAATAAATTATTAAGTTGCATTGATTATTATTAACATGAATAAATAGAATAGAGTAGAATAAATAGAAGAATAAATAGAATGAAAGGAAGGAAGGTGGAAGGTGGAAGGTGGTGGTAAAAGGAGTGGCAGTGGATGTGTAGTAATTTTTTTAAATAACTCAAATCAACAAAATTGAAACAATAAAAAACAATAAACAATAAAAAATTGATAAGAAGAAGGAAATAAAAAAATGACATTAAAATCAAAATAAAACAAAACACGACATTGAACTTTTGAGACATTGGATAGTATATTACCAATATTATATTATCAATCATTTATAGATAGATAGATATATTCATAACGTTCTATTTATACAATAGAGATTCATTCTAATTCTATAAGTTCGTAATCCTAATTAATTTAGATCTAAAGAGGGATGATACAATACCCCAAGATTAATATTGGTATCTTTAACCAATTACATAATTTTCAATTGTCAAAAAAGTAAAAAAAAGAAAACACATATGAAAAGCTCAAGAATAACTCTACAATATTACAATATTTTCTAATCATCATCATCAACTTCTTCCTCGTCTTCTTCTTTCTTGTATAAATCTTTATATCAATTCAATTCAATTCTCTATACTTTTCTTGTAGAAAGAAAACGAGAATAAAAAAAATTATAAAGAAAAAACTTTTTTTTTTTCAACAAATCAACTAACCATCAACCATCAATCAATCAATCCATAAATCCATACAACTTATAATAAATAATGACAAGATTGGATAATACTGAATTCTTAAAGAAATTAAATGAAATAGTATTAAAAAATAAAGGAAAATCATCGATATATTTATCACAAAAAAGATTAATACCACAATCAATAGATTCCACAACCACCACTGATTCAATTAATGATTTATCATCAAATGTTATAGAAACAAATATCCAAAATGAAGAAATATATCCTTTATTAATTAAATTATCAATGAATAGTTCAAATAATAAATTAAATTCAAAAGATAAAATTAAATTAAGTACTATTATTGAACCTTCTAAATTAGATGAATTTTATATTGAATATATTTCAATTATTAAAAATGGTTTTATTGGATTAAAGAAAAAAGATAAGAAAAAGAATAAAAAAAGTGGGAATAAAATAACGAAATAAATAAGTAGGAATATATATTTGTATAATTTTTAAGTATCTTCAATTAATAAACCATTTGGATATATATAATTTGCATCTTTTATAAATTTATTAAATTCATTATTTAATATAATTTTTGGAGGTAATGGAGTAATTAATTTAAATTTAAATTCAAGTTTAAAATCTTTAAATTTATTATTTGCTTCTTGTTCATTTAAATTACTCTTTAAGTTATTTGAATTATTCTTTAAATAACCTCTATTATATAATTCAACATAAATAAAAATATCTTGAATTTTTAAATTCAGTAATAAATAAATTGTAATACGTTCACCATTTTTTAATTTAATTGCAATTTTAGCAAAATCTTCATCATTAGAAGGTTTTAATTCAAATTTTTTAATATCATTTAATTTATAAATTAAATAATCATTAAATAATAATTCATAATTTTTTAATTGTTTTTTTAATTTATCTTTTTTTAAACTTTCTTTAAAATTTAATTCTTGTTGTTTTAATAAAATTAAACTCATATATTTATTTTGTAAATCTTTTCTAATTAATAATAATTCAGATTCATATTTATTAATTTTTTTAAAAAATTTATTTTTTATAAATTCATCAATATTTTCAAATCCACCGGTATTATTTAAACCACCTTGTAATTTTGAAATTAATGAAATTTTTGGTGATGTTTTTTTTGGACCTTCAGGTGTCATAATATTTGATCTTGTTAAACATAATAAACCTAAAAATGGAAATTTTGTAATATTTAAACTATTTGCTAATTGATAAGATTCAGGATTTGTTAAATCTCCTCCCCATATAATTATATCATCTCTATTATTATTATTATTAAATAATGATAAAAATGTTGAATTAATTAATATTTCATTAAAAATTATTGATGAATATTCATTTTGAGAATTTGTTAAATAAATAAATAAAAATTTCCCACGTTGAGTTGCCATATATAATGCTTGTGTATAACTACCTTGAAAAAATGGTGGTAAAGATTTACCAATAGGTAAATAATTATCTTCTAAATTTAATATAAATTTATTAACTTTATTAATTGGATCATTTATTGAAATTTCTTCTTGTTGTTGTTGTTGATTGGAATCTTCAATTAATTCATTAAAATAAATTATATTAATTAATTTAGTTAAAATTCGAAATATTATAATTAATATTATAATAATTGGTTGAATTAATAAATAATTAATCCATTTTAAAAATTGATTTAAATGATTATTTAAATTAACTGAATTGAAAGTATTTATAGTAGAACGGTCTTCAACTTGTGATTCTTCTGTTGGATAACTACCTGGTAAACCATTTGAATTTGAATTTTGATTATCTAGTGGTTGATATGAAGATGATCTTTGGAAATAATTACGCAACCATGTAGGTAATGTTATAGCCATTATTATTAGTAAGTTGAATTTGTGATTTTGGATTATTATTTGGTTAATCTTTTTTTTTTTTTGCTTTTTTTGATTTTCTATTTTTATCGTTTTGCCTATGAACCAGAAAATCAAAAAAATCAAATAAACAGAAACATCGGAATTTATATTGAAAAAATTAGCAAAACCTAAATCTCATATCATACCCAACTACAAGGTTAATTACTTCATTATTAAAGAATTTTCTATAATTAACATCAATACTAGAATCAAGAATAAAGAAAATAGAAGTATAAGACAATAATTTTTTTTTTTTTATATTGTAACGTCTCAATTTAGAAATTTTTTTTCAAACCTGAATAACTTGAAACATAACTTACATCCCCCCACACATTCAAAAAAAAGTATATAAACAATGTCAAAAGATCAAAATAAAATAGATTATATAATTAAACTACTAGGTAAGAAAAGATATCCAATAGAGATTGAAACCCTAGATAACAACTCAGATTCAGAAATGGAAATGGAAACAGAATCAGTAGAATCCAATAACAACATATCATCATCATCATCATCTAATTTATTATTATGGACACCTTATGAACAACCAATTTTTGATAATATTTATGAATCATTAAGTACATATACACAAGAAGAAACCGAATTAAAAATTCAAGAAATTTATTTAAATTCAATTAAAAAAGAATTAAAATTAAATAATTCAATACATATAAAATATTTAGAACTTTCATTATTTAAAAAATTACCATCCGGTTATAAAGTCCTTGATGCAAATCATCCATGGTTAATATATTGGATAATAAATTCATTAAAATTATTAAATCATGAAATAACTCCTGAAATTAAAAAATTAATTACAAATAAAATTAAAAAATGTATTTTAAATAATGGTTTACAAGGTATTGGTGGAGGAAATAATCAAAAAGGTCATATAGCATCAACTTATGCAGCTATATTATCATTAATATTAATTGAAAATTTTGAATTATTAAATCAAATTAAAAATAATTTATTTATTTGGATTAAATCTTTAAAAAATTTAAATGGATCTTTTAAAATGTATGAAAATGGTGAATTTGATACAAGATCAACTTATTGTGTTTTAATTATATGTAAATTATTAAATTTGGGAAGTAAGGAAGATTTCAAAGGGGTTTTTGATTGGATTCAATCTTGTCAATCTTATGAAGGTGGTTATTCAAATATACCAAATTGTGAAGCTCATGGAGGTTATACATTTTGTGCATTAGCTTCAATTTATTTACTTTCTGATACAATCCCAACTACCAAAAATTTAAATATTTCAAATTTAACTCATTGGATTATTGATCGTCAATTTAATTTAGAAGGTGGATTTAATGGTAGATCAAATAAATTAGTTGATTCTTGTTATTCATTTTGGATAGGTTCATTATTTCCAATGATTGAAAATTTTATTCACCACAAAATTTCAAATTTTCAACCTTTAATTAATTATTTATTAATTATTCTGCAACAATCTCAAGGTGGATTTATTGATAAACCTGATAAAAAACCTGATTTCTATCATACTAATTATTCTTTATCTGGTTTAAGTATTACTCAATATGATTATTCATTAGATAATGAAGGTAATGATTCAGATTGTTTGGCTTTTAGATTTAAAGGTAAAAAAATTGGTAATTTGGATATTGATTGTATTCATCCTGTTTTTGGTATTCCTATTGATTATGTTAATAAATGTAAAGATTATTTCTATTAAAATAAATAAATTAATTATGTATTATTATTATTATAAATATATATATATATTCCTAAAACTAAAAAAAAATTTTTTTATGTATGTATATATGTTGGAAATTGAAAATAATCATTATTATTAGAAGAAGTGGTTGATTCAAAATTTATTTCTTTTGTTGTTGTTGGTGGTGGTTCTTTATTTTCAATTATATTATTTAAATTTATTAATTGTTCACAATTAATTTTTTCATCATTATTAATTAAATAATATAAAAATAATTCATAACATACAATAAATTGATCTAAATTTTGAACCATTGATAATCTTTGTGTACGTTGATGTTGAATTAATTTATAAATTAAATCATCATTAATTTCATAAATTTTATTAAAATCATTTAAATAACCTTGAATTAAAGAATCTAAAGTTATATAAACTCCTGTTCTACCACAACCTGCTGAACAATGAACCAAAACTTTATTATTTTTATTAAATTTTTTATAAATATAATTTTTTAATTGTATAAATTCAATTAATGATTTAAAATTTGTTGGTGTACCAAAATCTGGCCAACTTAAATAATGAAAATGATATATTGAATTATTAATTAATCTAATTTGATAATCTTTTGTTGATGAAATTATTTGACAATTTTTTATTGTTGTTAAATAATTTATTGGTTTTGAATCTAAATTTATTATAATTTGTATATTATCATGAATTATAGTTGACCAAAAATCATCAATTGTTGAATTTAAAGGATTTTGAGTTGCAATATATTGAAAATCATTATTAATTAATGGTTTAATATTTATATAATTTCCATTAAAATAATCATCTTGATCTTGACATAAATTTAATTTAACTCTTGAATGTTCATATGGCCAAATATTATTATATCTATTTTTTAAACCATATTCAACACCTTTTGGAATTTTAAAATCTATATTATTACATGTTGAACAACATGGTGATGATAAATTATTATTAATTGGTGATTTAATTTTTTCTTGATATTTAAAATTATTTGCTAATTTATTTAATCTATCTTTTTCATTAAATTCAATTTTATTAAATTTTTTTGATAAATTTTTTAATATATCTTTATTATTAGAATTTTTTAAAAAATTTAACCAATTTGGTAAATTAATTTCATTAATATTTTTAGGTAATTGAATTTGATAATTATAAGAATTTAAATTAGAATCATCATCATCATCTTTGGGAGTGGTTGTTTCATTTAAATTATTTCTTTTAATTGATTGAACAAATTTTTTTGAAAAATCAGTTGCTGAAGGTAATGTAAAACCTGATAAGCTATTTTTCTTTTTATGAGTTAAATCACAAGTATTATTAATACCTAAATTTGTTGAATCAATTAAATTCAGTTGAGGTTGTTGATTAATAAAATTTATAAAACCTTTATCTAAATAATATATATCAAATTTATCATTATATTTCATAAATTTATTACAAGTTTGATATAATGGGAAAGAAATTGAACCATATTGAGAAGATTGATCATAAATTAAAATTTTTAATTTATCTTTTTGTTGATCATTAATTATATTTAAAATTTCATCTTTTTTATCTGTTGATAAATTAATCATATTTAATAAATCAATTAAACATAAAGAATTTCTTTTTAATAAAGTAGTTGGTATACAAACATTTATAGATGAATTAATTCTAATTTTTGAATATAAATTATAAGGTCTAACATCAAATATTAAATTAAATTGATTAAAATTTTCTTCTAAATTAGATGATGATTGTTTCAAAATAGTTGAAGGTAATTCCATAAATGAAGTTGAAGTTGGAGAAGGAGAATTAATTTTAAAAGGTAATGAACAAGATAAAAAATTAGTTGGGGTTGTAGTGGTGGTAGTTGTGTAGTTATTATTATGAGTTGTAGTTGATGTATTTGTTGAATCTAGTATTGAAGGTTGAACAGATATATTTTGAGGATGATGTAGTTGTTGATTAGATGAAGTTGTATTTGTATTTGGAGTGATTAATTGAGGTAGATTTGATACATGATTTTGTTTTTGATTTTGATGATGTTGACAATCATCTGATAAAGATAAAGAAGGAGTTGAAGCTGATTGAATATTCATAATTTTAATTGAATTTGAAGTTGTTTTAATAGTTATAGCTGTAGTTGTAGTTATAGTAGTAGTAGTAGTAGTATTAGTATTAGTAGTAGAAGTATAGGGTATAATTAGATATAAATGTGGTGTTAAAGTAAGTAAAGTAAGTAAAGTGTTGTCTTTTGGCAAACCAGTGTTGTAAAAATTTAAAGAGTGAAAATGTGTGTTATATATAAAATTAAATTAAATTAAATATGTTATGAAATTATTGTGATCATATGTTTCAGAATTATATAGTGAGATATTTTTATTATTATATTTCTAAGATAAATATGGAGTAAACAAAAAATAGAAATATAGAAAAATCAATTACGTCACTTTTTTTGGGATTTCTGATTTTCTGATTTTCTTTACAACAACAACAACAACAACAACAACAGAAATAAAAGTAAATGAAATGGGCTTAACTTTTATTACAGAAAGATCATTTAAATAATGGTTTAAAAATAGAAGTAGTTATGTTAATTGAATCAAAGGGGAATGGGTTTAAAATATGAAATTAATTTAATTTAGAAGAAAAAGAAATCAAGCAGAAGATCAAACAGAAACAAAAAGACAAGCAAATTCTGAAAAGTCTAGATTTGCTTTTTTTTTGCCTCTGTTTCTTTGTTTCTTTGTTCTTTGTTCTTTGTTTCTTTGTTGTTTTTGCATCTGTTTTAGTTCATGCATAAAGACATCAATACTTAATTTAAATTTAAATGACAATAGAATAACACCCCCCTTCTCCCTCCATTTCAATCTAATATCCGACTGATTTGCACCCCCTACCCTACTTTAAATATTTCATCAATTCTGGCCGTTTTTTCTTTTTCTGTCGCCCCATCCTTCAGTCATTCATATTCCTATAAACTTCGCATCATTTCTATTTCTAGTACCGTATTGGTACCGTAATTCATCTAAATGACCCTCCTACTCTTACACTAGCCGCAACCATCCTATTACTATTACCAGTAGTATTATTACTACTACTAGATTAATGATTAATACGAAGAGGGAATTTACTGCTCCATTTATAGTCATTTCTATTTTTATAACAATTTAGTTTCTTATTACTTCTTATTCATTTCTTACTTAATTACATCTAATGGATTTATAAAATTTAAATAACTCTATAATAATTAATTAACTCTATAACAAGTATATATCCATACTAAGATACTTTCACTCTTCTTTCGTCCCCTAGTCTTCCATTTTCTGAATGATATCATTTTAAAAAGAAAAAAAAAAAGGTTTCTCATCATCCATCAATCAATTGTCCGTCAAATCTTCCATTCATCCATAAGAATAAGAAACGTTTCTTTTACTTTAACTTTGACTTCTTTTCATTTCTTTTGCATTACTTCATTTCATTTCATTGCATTCATTTTGCAATACATTTTTCTTGTTACCTTCATTCCCCCGTCTAATCAAAATATTAATGCAGCAAAAAGAGAAGAGTGAAAAAAAAAAAAAAAAAACACAATGGTATTTGGTTGGTTTGCTACTGCCCCAAATTTGATTTGCTGCTTAATTGTATTACATTACATTATGTTATACAATATTACATATATAATATAATATAATATAATATAACAATACATTTCATTTCATTTACTCTACCTGGTCAATATATTTGTTATAATTATAATATCCGCCTCCGTTAGCCTGTTTTAAACCTATCCGATATATCAAGAATATTTTAAAATTCTTTCTTTCTTTTTTTTCTTTTTTTTTATATAAAAATATAAATCTGCAATAAAAGTAGGCTTTTTCATATTTTATACAATTATTTATTTAATTTGGGCTTATACAATTTTTTTTTCATTTTTTTCATTTTTTGCATTTTTCACCCTATTCTTATATAATTAATGATATGATTATATTCAATGTCTATAAATAGAAACAAACATCGTAAGTAATTTCAATAATTACCGATTAATTTAATTCCACTATTTAGGAGTATACGATAGTTTAGTTTTGATTTAGTTTAGTTTTCTAATAGTCACAAGACTTAGAAAAAAAATAAACTAAAAAAAATTAAATTAAGCCCTTAAAATAAATTTCTTAGTGTTTTGGTTATGGTTAATGGTTATGGTTATGGTTCTATTATTGGTTACTAAAAATAAATATATCCGCCTGTCTGCAAAAGAAAAATATCGAATGTCATTTTCTCTTGTCTTGTTTTTCTTTTTTGATGTCTTAAAATACATAAACACGTCTGTCATTTTATCTAGATTTATGACATTATAATTATAAGAATAATCATTATTATAATTAAAAATGTGGATTCAACCTACAACATAGATTAATTCAAAAAAAAAAAGCATAAGCAAATTATATATCTTTTATTTTAAAAAGGATCTCTTTATTATCCAATTCAAAAAAAAATTATAACTTTAATTTAATTAAAGTATTTTTATTTTATTTTATTTTATTTTATTGGTTGCAAAAATAGTGACACATCCCGTTTTAGATCCAAAATTATTTCTATATAATCTTTAGATCTAAAAATAGATTTCTTTTAATTGAATGAATTGTATCTATTGAGAATGTATCTATATATATAAACAATAAAAGATTAATAAAGGTAAATTACAATATATATATATATTTATATATTTATATATAAAGCTTATATATTATTTAGATCTAAATAAATTACCTGTATCATAATTATAATTACCATTATTATTAATTTGAATTTTATTATTTTTATAATTATTTACTAAATCTTCAGTATCATAAATTTTATCATTCTTATTATTATTATTATTATTATTATTGCTTATTGGAATATGTAATTCATTAATTTTAGTTTCATCAAATATTTCATTTTCTTCTTCTTGATTATTATTATTATTAATATCTGTATTTTCTTCTAATTCAAATCCATCATCATCTTCATCATCTTCATCATCAATAACTTCTCCATGAAAAAATCTTCCAGTAGTATCATCATCTCCTTCTTCTCCTTCTTCTTCTTGTTCTTCTTCTTCTTCTTCACTACTTTCTCTTTTTATTTTTTCAGGATCTTCTTCATCTTTTTGATATTTATTTAATTCAACTCTAATTGAATAACGATCTTTATTTAATTTTGAATTTTCAAATTTTAATTTTTTATAATCAATTAAAATTTTTTTATTATCTTGTAATAATTGATTATTTTCAATTTTTAATAAATTAAATTTTTTAATTAATAAATTATAATCTTGTTGTAAATTTTCAAAATTTTTTTGAAAATTTTCAAAATTTTCAAATTTTTTTTTAAATTTTAAATTAATTTCATTTTTAATTAATTCTTGATTATTTAATAAATATTTTTCTCTTGATTGAAATTCTTGAATTATTTCTTTCTTTTCAAATTTTAATTTTTGAATTTGTTTCTTATATTCATTTATTAATTTATTTGATTCTTCTACTTTATTATCATCATCATTTAATAATAAAACTTCTTCTAATTCTTTTTCTTTAGGTTGTAGTTTAATTGTAGATTCTTCAATTATATTTGGTTGTTCTTTAATATTATCTTTTATTATTATATTATTTATATCTATTTTACCATTATTATTATTAGTATTAGTATTAGTATTATTAAATTTATCATCAATTTCATCTAAACCTTTTTTCAATTCTGCCCATCTTCCAGTATAATTACTTGGTTTCATAGCTGATACATCAGTATATCCAAGACTACTACTCGTCGTCCTACTACTATTATTTGTATTCAGTTGTTTTTGTTGTTGTGATATATCATTTAATATTATATTAAATGTTTTATCTTTTAATTCATCTTGATTTAAATTCATTGATAAAGCAGTTTTTAATTTTTGATAAAATAACGAATTATTATTCTTCTTCTGATCTATTGCATCCATATTATTAAGTACTGTTGGTATCTTAGTTTAGTTTAGTTTAGCCCTTCAATATTAGGAATTGTTTGATGTTTTAAAGTTGATTTGATTTTTTTATACAGATCAAAAAGTTTTGATAATTCACGTAAACAAAAATAAATAGAAAAATAAAAATTTAAAGTGTAAACAAAAACAACAAACAAAATAAAATAAAATAAAAAAAAATTAGATCAAATTAAATCAAATCAAATCGTATCATCAAAATTTATCATAAAATCAAGATCAACCAACTAATACCAATCAACTAAATCATCCAAGTTCCCTCAATATACCTAATGTCTTCTTCATCATCATCCAAAAAACTAATAAGAAAACAATCAATAATTTCAAAAATTCAATCATTTCCATTTGATTTTTATTTATATATAAATGAATTACATTCATCAATAAATTGGGATGAATATAATTTAAATATTGCATTACCATTAGGTTTTTTATTAACAATTATATTATATTTATTAACAAATATTATAAATTATTATGATTCAATAAATAAAAAATCAAAAAATTTATTATTTAATTCAAATTATTCAGAATATGAATCTTTAAAATTTAATTTAATTCATAATAATTTAAAAAGAGGAGGGAATAATGATAATAATAATAATAATAAAAGTTTTAATAATAATGATGATAGTTTTTTAAATTCTTTTTTATGGTTATTAAATGGTATTAATTCATTAATTATTTTAATTAGTTTATTAAATATTTTTAATATATTATCAAGTAAAAAAAATTATGGTTTATTATATTGTAAAAAAAAACCAAATTCAAAATCTGTTTTTAAATCTTCAATTAATAAAGTTTCTTATATAATTGAAATATTAGCATATATAATTAAATTTTTTACAAAAGAAGATGAAGATGAAGATGAAGATGAAGATTTAGAAGATTCCAATGAATCAGAATCAAATTCTGAAATTATTGAAAATAATGAAGAAATTTGGTATTTAAATATTTGGAATCCTTCAAAATTTTCATTATATTTATTTATATTTTTAAATCCAATAAATAATTATATAATTTTATTTTTATCATCATTAATTTCATCATTAAATTTAATTTTTTTAATTTTTTTAATTAGTTCCTTATTTTATTTATTTATAAATAATTTTTTAAATTTATTAAATGATAAACAAATTTTATATCAAGAAATGTTTCAAGAATATAATAATAAATTTGTTAAACCAAAAACAAATATTTTAAAAAAAGATACAATGATTGATGCAACTATGGGTCCTTATCATTCTTCTATATTAATAGATAATAAACCTTATAATTTTATAAAATCAAAAATTTTTACAACTCATGATTTAAATGGTAAACAAATTACTGAATATGGAAATATTGATTCACAAATTTTACCAAAAGATTTATATCATTCAAGATCAAATAGTATTATATCAAATTCAATTATATCTTCAAGACCTCCAAGTATTTTAAATCATGGTCAACATCAAAGTAGATCAAATAGTATTTATGATTTTCCAAATAATACTTTTGATTTACATTATGAATCTCCTTCAAGATATGATATTATGAAAAGTCCAAGTCCAACTAGATATAATAGAAGTCCAATACGTTCAACTCCAAATTTTAATAATAATTTTTCAAATCCTTATCAACAACAACAACAACAACAACAACCACCTTCATCAAGAGTTAATAATTTTAATCGATCTCAAAGATTATCTCCTACAAGAGCATCTCCTTTAGATTATAAACAAAATTTTAAATCTCCTTCTCCAACAAGAAATAATAATAACAATAATATAAATAATCATTCAACTCCTCATGATATATATCATAATCAATTTCCTCAAACTACTCCATTACATCATACTCCTACTTTACCTCCTTCAAATTATAGTACTTCTACTTTTAGATCACCTTCTCCAGTTAGAAGAAAACCAAATTGGAAATAATGAAAAACTTTATTTTTTTTTTATATTAAATTCTATATATATATATATATATACATATACTATTATTATAAGTCATGAAATCCAAATATATATTTGGATACAGTATTTAAAATACTTAAATTTTCTTTCTTTATATTGTTTTTTGAATTATTATTGTTATTATTATTATTATTTTCTATTGAATCTTTTTTATCCAGTTGAGTTAAAAAAAATTTTGAACCATCTTTAATATCTAATTTATTATATTTTAAATCTTCTTTATTATTTTCAACAATTGGTAAATTATTATTATTATTATGAGCAGTATTATTATTAATTGAATCTTCTAATAAATTTTTATTTAATTGTAAATAAATTTCTAATCCTGATCCAGAACCAATTTCATCATCATTTAAAATTTTTTTTTCTAATTTTTCAATAGTTGTTTTATGATAAGGTACAACACCTAATAAATAACCATTAAAAACCATACCATTTTCATTTAATGCTTTTAAAGAAGAATTTAAATTATCATAAGTTATTTTAATCCAATTTTTTCCTGTATAAATAGGTACATTATTTTTATTATTTTCACCACCTTCTAAATTATTATTTGTTAAATATTGTAATTTTTTAAAATCTGTATTTTTATTTAAACTTGATAAATTTTCTAATATATTACCAAAATTTTTAAAATATTGTATTATTTGTAATGATAAATTTTCTGGATAACCAAATATAATAATTGCAAAATCATCTAAATTAATTTTATTAAGTTCTTTAATAATTTCTTCATTATTTTTACTTTCTTTTTTATTTTCTGATCCAAATTTATTAAATACATTAATAAACAGTTTTGGATCTTTATTTATAAACAGATCTAATTTATTTTCTTTATGTAATGAAGATAAATCTTGTTCTGATGATAAATCATAAATACTTTTTTTAGGTGGTAAATCATCAATAAATTCTTCTTGTTCATTAAATAATAAATCATCTTCTTTATTATTATCTTCTTTAAATGTAGTATCTAAATTTAAACTATCATTAAAATCTAATAATTTTTTCATTTGTTGTGATGATGTAGATGCACTTGATGTTGAACCTAAATGTGATATATTATTGCTATTATTTCCAAATGATAAAATATTAAATTCATCTGATGTTGTTAATAATGATGATTTTTTAGATTTTGTTGTTTGATTAGTTGTTAATTGAAATGATGCTTTTTTCTTCGGTATTAAATGATTTGGAATAGTTCTTTTCTTTTGATTTTGAAACCATATTGGTTGTTGATTATTATTATTATTTTGTAATTGTAATTGTAATTGTTGTTGAGATTGTTGTTGAGATTGTTGTGATGGGTATTGTTGTTGATGTTGATGTTGTGGATATTGTTGTTGTTGTTGTTGGTATGATTGTTGTTGTTGGTGTTGTTGTTGTTGTGATTGTTGTAATCTAGATTGTGGTTGTTGTAATTGAAATTGGGATTGTGGATTTTGTGAATTGGTTTGTAGATTAGGCTGACTTGATTGTTGATTCAGAAATAACGTAGACATCTTCTTTAATTATGGTTATATATGAATTGATTTGATGAGTTTCAACACTAATTTTTTTTTTTTTTGTTTGTTTGCTTTTCGTAAAGACTTGAATCGAAATTTCTATAGTCGTGAATTTTTGCAAATCTATACCAAACAAACTACTTAAAAAGTTGCAAAAAAATAATAATAATAATAATAATAATACATTTATATTTATTTTATATACATTAAATTATTCTATTTCTATTTAAAATATATTCCCATCATTATTTTCAATATCTTCATTTACTAAATCATCTAAAGCTTTTAAAATTAAAGGACAATATTTATTACCTAATTGAATTGAATTAATTAAAATTTTTGAATTTAAACCTTTAAAATTTGAATTATTATTTATAAAATTTATATTTGATATTGGTGTTATAATATTCTTATTATAATAACTTAATATTAAACCATTTTCTAATATAGTTTCTTCTTCTATAGATGGATCAAATATAATATTTTTACCAATTATACCTAAAGTTATAAATATAGGTGGTTGAAATTCATTTCCATTTGTTTCTTTTTCTTTATTTAATTCAAATAAATATTTTGAATCATTCCAATCATCTGAAAATGTTGGTAATTCAGCAATTTCTTCATCATTTATATCACTTATTAATAATGGTAATCTTGTAGTTTTTAAAGCTAAATAAATACTTAAAGAAATTAAACTTAATGGATATGATTGATGATTAATAATAATACAATCAATAAATAATTTAAAACTATATTGATTAGTTAATTTTAATATATTATTGGGAAAATTTTTAATTAATAAATTAATTAATTGATATTTTAAATTTATAATATAATTTGAATCATCTCTATATCCTATAATATCAATATCTAAATCAATTAATTTATCTATATCTTGATTTTTTAAAACTTTAGATTTAATACTTATTATACATTCACTACCATCCAGTAATCTTATTCTTGATGAACCATTTGATCCTGGTAAAAATGATGTTTTAGCTTCTAATGGACGATATTGATAAATTGATCTTGAATCCGGTCTAATTATTGGATCGGATGTTAATGATTGATATAAATATTCTTTTTCTGCTGGTGATAATAACATAATATTATTGTTTTGTATATGATGATTATATGTGATGTGATGGTATTGGTGATGATGTACTTAGTATTTTTTTTTTTCAATGAACTTGAAAGAAGAAAAAAAAATAAAAAATTATGTATTGTAAAAAAAAACTTGTGCACGTGATATTCCACGTGCCAGTATATTTTTGCAATCTTTTCGAACTTTTTATTAATTAACTTTAATATACACTCTATTAATCTATAAATTTCTTCTAACAATGTTGACTAGAATAAGCATGAACAATAATTGCAGTAGCAGTTTGAATATTCATAGATCTTATAATTCCAACTTGTTTAATTTCAACACAAAAATCTAATTCAGCTAATAAATCTCCTGGTATACCTTCACGTTCTCTACCTAATAAAATTAAAGATTTTTTTGGAAATTTTAAATCATTATTTAATTCAATTGATTTATCAGTTTGTTCTAAACCAATTAATGTATAACCTTCAATTTTTTTTTGTTTTAAATATTTAATTATATCATCTTGTTTAACTTCAATCATTGGCATCCAATGATCTGCTGTTACTGCAACATTTTTAAATTGTGGATGATTCTTTATTTCTAAATCATGTAATGTTAATAATCCTGCTCCTAATACATCACATAATCTACATATTCCTCCTAAATTTGGTGGTTTATCAACTAATGATGATAATACAATTAAATCACTTCTTTCAATTTCTTTATTTCTAGAAATTTCATCAACATCCATTATATGATTCCATGCTCCACTTTTAGTTTGTAATGGTGATGATTGAATAATTGGTTGAATTGGTGTAATAATTGGTTTTTTATTTTGAAAATTTTCTTGTTTAATCCATAAATTACGCTGTTCTTCACCAATTGGATGATTTAAATTTTCAATTTGTTTTAATGATAAATATTTTTCAAAATCTTCTTTTATAATAAAATCTAAATCTTCACGATCTGATAATTTCATCATTAATCCTCCACTTATTGAAATTAAATTTAAATCATTTATTAAATCCCATAATAATGCATCACCACTTCTAAATTGTCCAAATGAATCTGATGTTATAGCACTTGCATATAAATTATTTATAATTTCATGAACATTGGAATTTAATTGTAATTTTTTATTTAAAATTTCATCATGAATTGATATTATTAATGATAATGAAAAATGTCTAATCATTCTACGTTGTGATGTTGCTCCTGGTATAACAATATTTATAAATTTATTTAATTTTTCAATTTCTTGTTCTTTATCAAGTTTAACAATTAATAAAAATAATATTCTTTCATATGATGTTATAACTGCTGGTTTTAAATTATTCATATTTTTATTTAATGTATCAAATAATTTATTAATAAATGATTCATCATTTAATAATTTAAATGATATTATCCATTCAACATATGCTCTAACTAATGGACTTGGTTCAACTGATATTATAGGTAATAATAAATCTAAATCAATTTCAATATTTTCAATAATTGATAATATTATTGAATATAATTGAATTCTTAACCATTCTTCATGACTATCAGTAACTCTAATTGGTTTATATAAATTAAATTCATTTTGATTATTATTAAAAATATATTCATAAATTAATTGAGAAAATTTTTTTGATTTAATTGAATTAAAAATTGCTAATAAATTAATTTTAAAACTTATTTCTTCATCACCATAAGTTTCAAAATATAAATTTGAATTTTTTTTATCTGAAATTTCTAAATCATAAATTTTTGATATAAATTCAGGTAATTTAAAAAATGTAGTTTTAGGTTGAAATACTAAATAACTTTTAATTAATATTTCAGGTAACCAATCAATTGATTCAAATTTTTCAGAATTTAATATTTGAAATTTAGATAATTGTTTAGTTAATGTAGGTAATAAACATCTTCTACCAATTGAATTTTCAATTATTGAATAACTTATTTTTTTAAATAAATTTGAATCTTGATTTTTTTCTAAAATTTTATAATGATAAAAACATTTAATTATTAAAATATGTAAATCTTTATCATGTAATTGTAATCTAGTAGATACTAAATTAAACCATAAATCATATAAAAATTCAATTATTTCATTAATTTCTTCATTATTTGGTATTGAATCATTTTTTTCTAAATAATTATAAATTAATTCAACCATTGAATAATTTGCTTTAAAATTTGAATTATTTGATGAAAATAATTTAATTAATTTATTTATATTTTTAAATTCATTTTTATTAAAACTAATTAAAACTAATTTAAAAAATTCTCCTAAAATTTCATCTTTTAATTTATAAAAAAATTTTTCTTTTTTTGATATAATATTTGATTTAATTAATAATTTTTCATTAAATAATTTTAAAATTTTATCTTCATTAAATTTTTTAATTTCTGAATTTAAATATAAATTATTAAATAATCTAAATTTATATAATGATTGATTTAATATATAAAAATCATCAGATTGAATTTCTTTTTCAATTTGATCCCATAATTGAATTAATTTATTTGAATTTAAATTTTTACAATTTGATAAAGAACGAATAACTTCAATATCTTCAGATAATATAGTATCATCAAATTCTACTAAATTTGAATTAAATCCAGATTCTAAATATTTTGCAACCAATAATGGTTCTGAATCTTTTGAAATTGGAATATTATTTAAACCATGAATTAAAACTTGATGTTCTAAATTTTCAGTTTTAGTTATTGTTATTAAATTTTGGAATCTATGTAAATTTTCAATTAATATATCAGTACCATTAAATATAATAAATTTATTTAACATTGATAATAAATTATCTTCATTTTTTTCAAAATTTAATAATAATCTTAAATTTATAGTTTGATTATATTTTTGTAACATATCACCTTCTGATGTATTTTCAAATAAAATTAATAAAGGTTTATCATGAATTCCATATTGTAAAACTTTTTTATCTTTTAAACCATCTAATAATCCATGTAATATTAAAATTCTTGATGGTGCAAAAGAATCTTTATTTTCAGTTATAACTTTTAAAATAGAACTTGTAACCAATTGAAATTCATCATCAGTAGTTAAATTTTTTATCATATTAGTTATAAATTTTTTTAAAATATAAGCATAATCACATTCCATTTTACCTTCAATAATTTTAACATTTAAATTTGATGCAATCATTAAATTTGGTAAAAAAGATTTTTCAAATATTGATAAAGCATATTTAATTAAATATAAATTTTCTAATGGTATAGCTAATAATAATTTTATTGTAAATCTTTTAACAGAATCAATTGTTGCTCTAAATCCAGTTGATAATAAGGTCCAACCCCATGAAGGTGGAATAATTGAATTTGGTGCTATTAATCCTGTAATATCATTCATACCTGCTTCAATTTGATGTAAAGATGTATCAATTCCAACAATTTCATATAATGTAAAAAATCTTGACCATTCATTTAAATATTTATTTTCTTCTTCTAATTTCCAATTTATTAAATCATTTTCAATTGTTGTATTTATTGATTTTAAAGATATTTGTAATATTGATAATGTAAATCTACGATGTTCATGATAATCACTAATTAATCCTGTTTGTAATAATTTCCAATATAAATTTTTTTCAATTATTGATTGATAAATTTGATTATTTTTTAAATTTAAATTATTTGTTAAATATCTTAACCATAAAATATATGAATGATCTTTATGATATATTAACTCATTTTGTTTTTCTAATTCAAATATTATATCCCATATTATATTTGAATTTTGAGTATTTTTAATAATAGATTTAATTCTCCATCTTAATAATTTAGATATAATATTTGATATTTCTTCATCATTGATACCTAAAAAAAATAATAATAAATAATCTAATTCTGGAATTTCTAAATTTTCATCATTTTTAAATAAATTATCTAAATATTCAAAAATTTTAATTAAATCTTCATTATTTAATTCAACTTCAGATTTTTTTAAATTTAATTTAATAATTTGAGGAAAATTAGAATTAAAATAATTTATATGATTTAAAATATATCCATTAAAATAATTTATAATATTTTGTAAAATATCAGATTGTAATTTATTTGATTGTTTAGATAAATTTAAAATATATTGATTCAGTTGATTTAATAAATTATTTATACAATAATTTAATATATTATCATATATTTGAGGATGATTTTCAATATTGAAAGCATTTAATAATTCAATTAATATTTCAATATTAGTTTCAGATTGATTGATTTCATTGGATAATTCTTCAACTAATTCAACTTGTTTATCTTCTCCAAGATATTTAGTTATCAATAAAGCTGAACTCATGATTTTGGTATTTGAAGTAAAATAAAATTTTTTTACAACCAAAATTAAAAAAAATTTTTAGATCATCTTGATGAAATTTCGCACTACAATATCAATATGAATACTACCAGAATCACTACCAAACAATGTTTCAATCTTATCTACATTTACGTATTCTTTGTTGAGATAAATATTAATTCTCTCTAATATTGAAGATCTAGAAAGAGTTTTAAGAATTCAAGATATTTGAATAAAATTAAAAAAAAAAATATGATAAATTTATTCACATTTTTTTACAAAATATAACTAAAATTAATTATCTAAAGTTTTTTCTAAATTAAACAATCACTATATTCACTATGTCTATCACATATAAATTCATCTACTTTTTTGGAATTTGTTCCAATTACTCCAAATATTTTATAACCTTCCTTAGTTTCTTCATAAATAAAACAAGCGACTTTACAAAGTCTATTTTTGTCATATTTTCGAAGTTCATTACTCATTGTTCTTGCCTTTTCACTATATTTTTTGATATACCTAGGGATAGAAGTATGAAATACATGTACTTTCCAACAAATATTTCCTTCACATGCAAAAGATTCCGTATGCGATTTCCATTCAAGATTAACCAGTAAAAAGATTGCTATAAATGATAAAAGTGATAAAATTAAAATGAAGCCAAAGATAAATATGTTAACATTATGTTTAACTTGTGGTGGTTTTATCTCTTCAATAAATGGTTCCAATTCTGGTTTCAGTTCTCTGTATTCTATGTCTGACATTTTTTTTTTTTTTTAGTAAATACCAACACAAAGCAATGTTCTTTGATAGATGTTCTTTAATAGATTTGATTGAGTTTTGAATATATTCAAATATTTATAAATAAAAAATGGAACAAAATTTAATTAATTTTATGACGATAGAAGTTTATTTGGTTTTCTATTTGTCTCGCTCCATGTGTCAAAAACTATTTACAAATTCTTAAAGAAGTACTTGATAGATATCAGTCAATGATTCGCCTCATGCTTCAGTTACTGAATTTAATGGAGTACTTGATAAACCAGTCGGAACACTTAAAAGCCCACGATGCTACCATATGCGTTTATTGATAAATGAACTTATAATTATCTAAATGAATTGAATTTGTTTCTATCTCTTACTCTATGCGTTACATATTGATTTTATTGAAATATTATATAGTTTTTATATAAATTTTTGTAAGAATTCTAAAAAAAACAATTTCAAATTAAAATTAAATAGAATTTTTGTATTACAACATAACCTTTTAAACACATATATGGAAAGAGAAACGTTATAAGTATCCAATAAACACAGAATTAGGCCGTTTTGAGGAGGTCCATTTTTTTTAACTTTTTGAAAATTTTAAAAAATTAACGAAACGGGTCCGGCTCTTTTCGTTTTTCCCGACTTTGCTAGTTCACAAAACAAGAACCCTGTTTCCAAATTGAAACAAGATTCAATTGTATCTGTGAACTGCAGAGTCGGTGTTTGTTTTTACTAACCACCATTATTTTCGGAGGTCGAGTTGATAAACGCTTTGTTTTTCATTTAGATATAGGTCATTTAGAGACCGAACCGGACATGGAATTAAATTATAAAACAATGAATAACCTTATAATCCTTGAAATATATTTTGAATTGTTTGTTAATTAAAATGTAAAAATGAATTTCTTTATTAAAGTAATTAGCTCCATTAAAAAAATAAGGAGGTATTGAGTATTAAAAATCTTTGAAATATGAATAATAAATGGGACTTTAAAGTAGATAAAAATAAACAATAATTAAAAAAAAGATATAGTATTTAATATAAATAATAAATATTAAATTGAATTAGTAAATCCAATGATGATGTTAATTATATTGTTGTTTGTTGGGGCAATTAAAAAATAAAAGTTGCAAAAAAGTACAAAAAAAATTTTGTGATGCGAGAACATTGAGTTATACTAATTATTTTATATATATATATAGTTAAATTAATAGATTCTTAATATTTTCAGTTCTTAATATTTATTTTAGCAGATCTATATATAAATAAATGTTAGGATCTTTTTTTAAACTGTTTTAAAGTTAAAAACAATAATTTTTTTTTTATTCATAATATAAAAGGAGTTTAACTATATATAGATTTTAAAGAATTTTTAATGTAAACAGTAGCTGCCAAGATAGAAGATAAGCGTAAGATTCAAACAGAAATACAATTGATCGAAATGATATCTTATATATCTACACTTATTTTGAATATGGTAATAGCATTACTATAACAATCTTACTTATAAAAATTATCTTCACTGGATATCTTTTTTTTATGTATCAAGTGCAAAAGATAAAAAAAAGGGAAGAATCCAAAAATACTTGTGCCGTTCGTAAAACACATTATAGTTATCAACATATATTCAAAACATTCTTGATTTTATTATCTATATATTTATAATAAACAATTGTTTATATTACTAGTCGAATCACAAACCAAACTATTTACCAAATTTTGATTTGTTCCAATAACACCATATGCTACAGTTCCATTTGAATTTGATTCATACATAAAACAAGTAACTTGACAAATATTACTTAAATCTTTATTAGAATGATTTAATAATTTATCAAATAAATTATCAAGTATTAATTTATAATTATTTAAAATTTTATAATCTCTTGTATGTAAAATTTCAATTTTTGAACAAATTCCATTTAAACAAAAGATATTTGAAAATTGACCATTATATTCCCATTTTTTTTCAAAAATTATAAGAATAATCAGAAGTAAACAAACTGCTATTAACATACCAATTATTATTAATGGTTCATTTGGATTTTTCTTTTTGTTTTTCTTATTATGTAAATAATCATCATGTTCTTGTTTATCTTCAATTAATGGATCATATTCTATGTATGAACCATATACTGAATGATGATGTTTATCAACCATTTGAAAAATTAGATATCAAGTAAAAGAAAGAACGAAAGAAAGAAAGAAAGGAAGAAAGAAAGTATTTTATTTTTATCTTTTATTGCAAATTTGAAGTATTTTTTATCTTTTTATTTTTGTGCCGTGGGAAACTAAGACTTGGCTTTTGTGTTCGCTTTTTTTTATGCGACCATGGGCTCCAAATCAAAATCGTCATACAAAATCCAAATGAAACCATTAAATATCTAATTAGAATTCATTAATAAGGTAATGAAGATAATCTAAAGAGAAGTCAATGAAAAGTTTTTGATTACTTAGTGATTATCAATTGTCTTGGTGGATGATGTCGTGTTATTAAATATTTGTATAACCACTATAAATAAATAAATTGACGAGAAAGACGAAAGAACTGCATCAACTAAACATGAAAAATATATTAAAAACTCTTTTTTAACTATTATTATAATCAACTTGATTATGTTTGAATTAGATATTAATATCGATCAATTATTTCAAGAATTAAAAAAACAACCATTTGATATAATTTGTAAAGTAATTGATTATTTACCAGGATTTATCTTATCAATATTCGCTTGTGAATTTTCAAAATATATAAATATTGATAAAGTAATAATTAGTCGAATTGCAGTTGAACAATTTCAAAAATATGATAAATTTCCATTATGGTATCATGAATTTATATTTGATGATTGTGTTATTGAAGCTGATTATTTTATAAGAAAATATAATACAGAATTTGATTTAATTAAAGAAAATTTTGAAAAAAAATGTATTTTTATAAAAGATATAAAAGAATTAATTAAATTTATTAATATTTATAATATAATTCCAAAAGAAATTGAATGTCTTGATTCCAAAGATATTCTTGAATATATAAAAGAAGATACTTTACATAAATATAATATTTCTTATCATGGATGGATTCCATCTGATGAACCAAAAGAATTTGATTTAAATTTAGTTAAACAATTTAAATTTAATAAAATGAAATTTCATGATAATTATGGTTATAAAGAAACTTTTGAAGAAAAATTTAGTTGTTCAATTAATGATTTACCTCAAACTTTAAATGAATTAAATTTTGTTGGTATTCGACTTTTAGATAATATTGCATTATCAAAATATTTAAATTTAGAAAAATTAACTATTGATTATATTACAAGTCTGGAAATATCAAAATTACCAAATTCATTAATAGAATTACGTATTCGTACATTAGAAATAGATTCAGAAAATGAAATTCAAAATGAAATTGAAGGTCCTTATAAATTAAAAATTCTTTCAATAAATTCATGTAATTCAGAAATTATTGAATATTCAAAATTTTTAAATCAATTTCAAAATTTAAAAACTTTAATTTTTAAAAATCCATATATTACAACTTTAGAATCATTAAATTTACAAAATAATTTAAAACAAATTGAAATTGATTGTGAAGAATTAATTGATTATAGAGCTTTAAAAAATTATAATAAATTAAATTGTTTAATAATTAAAGAATCATATTTCCCAAGATTTATACCAAATAATATTACAAAATTTATTTATGCTGGAGAAAAAGATTCAGGTTCAAAAATTCTTGAAAATGTGATATTACCAAATTCAATAATTGAATTAAAAATTGTATCACAATTAATTATTCCTTCAAATTGGAAATTACCAACAAATTTAAAAATTTTAAATTTACATTATGTTGTTTTTAAAAATGGTTTAATTGAATTTAATTTACCAAATTCTTTAATAACTTTAAATTTAACAAGAACAAAATTTTATACATTAGATAATTTAAAATTTCCTTTAAATTTACAAAATTTAATTATTAATGAAAATTTATTTAAATCTTTAGATTATACAAATTTAAAAGATTTAAAATTTTTAAAACGTATTAGTATACATCTGTATTTTATTGTTGATTTACCTAAAATTAAAAATTGTTATATTTATCAACGAGATTTAGGAGTTAGGAAACTTCAAACTTCAAAACTTTATTAATTTATGTTTAATTTGCTACCATTTTTTGACTAAATTTTTTAAAAAAAAGTTTTGTTGCTATTGGTTTTTTTTTTATATAGTTGTAAATATTTAAGAATGAAATTTCCATAAGAAATAAGAAGCTAGTGTGATTACTGTTTTTATTTATAATTTATATGTCTTATGTATTAAGAATTTTTTATGTAAGAGTTATTAACCAGAATTCTATTCTCGGCATTTCTATATTAATTTACTTTTCGTATAAAATACATAATATCTTATATTTCGCTATAGTTAACCAATAAAAAAATTTTAAATTGCAAAAGTTGGGGGTGGTGCAAAAACGAGATTTTAAATTGAGTCACCACTTCCCAATTAGGAAATAAACGCTAACAAAAATCCGCTTTGTTTGATCTCTTTATCTTGCCAAGAAACAGACAAAGAAAATCAGGAAAAGATTTAAATATTTAAATATTTCAACAAATCCGTTTTTTCAATCTTCAATCTTTTTTATATTACTTTCCTATTTATTCTTTAACTATATATCAATCTTCTACCATTTCATGAATTCAACTATTGAATCATCATCATCATCATCATCATCATCATCATCATTCCCATTTTCATTAATTCAACATGGTCCAACTATAGGAATAACTTTAATTTTAGTTATTATATCAACAATTATATTAAAGACATTGAGAACAACTAAATCAAAACCATCATCAACCCAAAAACCAGTAAGCAAATTATATCAAAAAGAACAATATAAACCATTAAAACCAACTCCAATATCAAATTTCAAATGGGATGAAATAGAACCTTTAAAATCATATCCTTTTAAAAATAGTGAATATAAATTAACAATGGGTATTAAAACATTAGATCCTCAAGATTGGTTATTAATTGAACCTACATATTTAAATCGTATAACTAATAAAACTAAAATAATAAATAATTCACATCCTGATTATCCAAAAGATAAAGATTTAAGAAATTCAACATTATTTATAACTCCTGAAGTTTTACCTGCTATAAAAGAATTTTATTCAATAGTTATGAATTATATGTGTGATAAATATCCAACATGTTTTCAAAAAAATCAAGAAAATTATCATAATTTAATAACTAATAAATCATATCCAATAATTGAAGATGATGGTATTAAATTACAAGAATATTTAGTTGAAAATATAGAAGAAGATTTTATTATATTAATGAAAGATCCAAGTCAAAAAAATGAAAAAGATGGTGATGAATATTTTTTTAAAGGTGGTGTATTTGCATTTGCAGCAGGTTTTAATCCAAATGATAGATTTAATAAACCTTTAAGTTTTATTCATCATCCAATTCCTGGTTATGAACAAAAATTAAAAATTTCAATGAATCGTTTTTTCAATAGATTATCTCCAGGACAATTTGTAACAAGATCAAATTTTTCTGTTCAAACTCATTCAAAATTTTATGTTGATGATTCAAATAAAGGTCATAATTTACCAAAAGATTATATTCAAGAACCTTTAAAATTTGAAGATTTAGATTTTAATAATCAAGTTCATTATAGAAGTGAAAGACAAGTTTTAACTAAATTACCAAATACTGATGCTATTGTATTTACTATTCGAACTTATTTATTACCAATGTCTACTATTAAAAATGATGGTAAAGAAGTTTGTGATAGATTAATTGGTGCAATTAATGGTTTCCCAAAAGATATTGCTCAATATAAAAGATCCGAAGAATGGGGGCCACCAGTTATAAAATATTTATCCACTTAAAGAAACATAATATATATATATATTTATTTGATTATAGAATTTCAATTACTAAAATTAAATTTTTGATATTTCATCTCTAATTTCTTCCCAAATTTCAATATTTTTTTTAGCCCAATTAATTAAATATCTATTATAACTTAATAAAATTTTATAAATCATTCTTAATTGTTTTGAATGGAAACTTTTAATATTATTATTAATTTCATCAGCTATAAATGATAAATCTGCCAACATAATTTCTTGACATTTTTCCAATATTTTAATTTTATTTTGAAGATTAACAATTTTTTGTTTTCTTGTTTGTTCTGGATTTTGATCAATAATTTCACTTACATATTGAGTAATCTTTTTAAAACTTGGAAATTTAAATTTACTTGTAGATGTTGAAACTTTTTGTTCTTGCTGTTGTTGTTGTTGTTGATCTAAACTATATTTTCTTGATTTTCCTTGTTGAGAATTTATAGCATTTTCAATTCTATTACTTTCTTCTTCAATTCTTAATAATTCTAATAAATCTTTTCTTTTCTCTTTTATATCATTATCCAACATATTTTTTTGTTTTATTTTTCTTGTTTGATATTTTGATATATACTGTAGAATACTTGTATATTGTACAGCTTCACCTAAAGGTTCTGAAAATTTTGTTTCTAATTCTCCAATTAATGTATTTATAGTTATATATGATCGATCAAAAATTTGTCCAATTTTATCAAATATTATATTTAATTCATCATCTTTAACTGATTTATCTCTCAGAGTAGTTTCAGATAAAATTAATGAAAATGAATTGAAAATACTACCTAAATCTGTATAATCATTAGATAATCCAATAAAATTTGCCATTATTCTTTTATTTATATCATCTAATGCTGAAGTATTAATTATATATTGATTATTTGGTGTATGATTTTCTTGAGATGTAGTCGATGATGATGTATCATCATTACTTAATAATTTATTTGTCTTTTTAGTTAATTTTTTTTTATTGTCTTTAAAAAATGATATTGTATTTTTATTTGAAGGATTTGGTAAATTTGTATATATAGGATCCGTTCTTAATCCATTTTCGGGATTCAGTAAATAAATTGATTTTGGTAATTGACTTTGAATTAATGTAATTTCATCAGACCAATTTGCATTTGGATCTAAAAATTTTGCAAAAAATTCTATATTTCGAATTTGTTTAATTTCAAGACAATTATTTAAAAAATTTGTTAATAATCTTTTACGATGTTCAATCAATTTATTTTCATTTAAATGATTTGAATTTATATATGAATATGATGATGGTGATGAAGTTATATTTGGTGATGTTGCATTACTATTGGTATCTGTCGAACCATTCCCATTACTACTTGATTGTGGTATATTACTACTTTGACCAACTAAATTATTTAATACAGAAAATCCAAAATAATTTTTAGCTGGTATTGGTGGTATTACAATTAATGGAAATATTTTAGTTAAAATTTCTCTTAAACTTTCAAAATCACTATATCTTCTTCTAGTTAAAATTTCATCATTTTTAACTTGTAAATTAACTATTTTTATAGTATAAACAACATATTTTTTTGATGAATTTGCCATTCCTTCATTTGAATTTCCTGCTTCAGTAATTTGAATTTTAATTTTAGTATCTGGTTTTAATAATTTTGTAACTCTACTTTCAAAATTCATATTAACTGCATTAAAAGTTTCTTTTCTTATAGAATCAGATGGTGATGATAATTTATTACCATTACCATTACTATTATTATTATATAGTAGCATCGATTCATCATCATCTGTATCATTAATTTCAGTAGTAGTTGATAAATCATTATTAGTACCATGAATTTGAGAATGATTAATTAAACTAGTTAAACCTTGATGATTATGTATAAAAGGATTATTATCTTCTTCTTCATCTACGAATATAGGAGGAGATTGATCTGGATTTATATTATCATCATCATTGTCATTATTCTTGGTTTCATCATTATCATGATTTTTCTGAGTATCAGGTGTAGTACCATTAGTATTCAATTGAGGATCCAGTGGTAATTGTTTTGATGAAGTAGATGGTGATACTGAAGAAACCATCTCTCGCTTATCCCAAAGTAATAATGATTTACGTATTTAATGTTGTTAATTGATAGTTAAGTGTAAAATAGAATTCAATTGATTTGGTTTAGTAAAGTAATAGATGGTAATAATTATAGATTGAATTGATAAGGTGGGTGATGTTGAATTGATAAGTAGTGAGTTGAATGGTGAGTATAAATATAAGTTGATCTGTTAATTAAGTTAAAATGATTTTGAAACCTCAAGGGGAAAAATCTTTGTTTGTCTTTTTTTTAAGGTGGGGAGGAAGGAGAGAAATTATAGAGGCAATTTTTATACTAATCTTTTGTTTTTGTATGGGATTACATAATAGTTTGTTAGTATATTACATAATCTACTAATTAATTTTTACGTCATTACTTAACTACTACTGCTACCATCACTTAATAATAAATAACAATGTTTCAGATTCAGAGGTATTACAGATAAAACGAAATAAACTTAAATATATATATTAACACAAATAATTGAAATAAAGGACGACGAATATGATTTGTAAAAAATATTAAATAATAATAACGCAAGAAATCAATTTAAATTAAAACACCAAAACAAATAAGAATAATGAATGTAATTAAATTAAATTTTAATGAATTTGATGAAGAATCATAAGTAGTTACTGTAATTTCTTTGATTTCTCTCTTTTGAAAAATTGACAGTATTTTACTTGATACAGATTGAGTGGCTGTATTATTTTGATAAGTAACTGATAAGTTAGTAAAACTTGTTAATGTAGTAGAATTTGTCAATCTAGTAGAATTAGTCAATCTAGTAGAATTAGTTAATCTAGTAGTATTCAAATATCCAGTAGTATTGGAATAACTTGTTGGTTGTGTTTGATTCCAATTATTGTTTCGCAAAATTGAAGTTGTTGTTGGTGCTGGTTGGTTCCAATTATTAGTTGGCGAAACTGAATTCGTTATTCCAGTAGAACCATATAATTGAGTATTGGTATTCATTTGATTGTTAGTTCTATCAGCAGTTTGTTGATTGTATGGTTGTTGTTGTTGAGTGTTTGTTGGATCAGCGTTTTGTTCACTATCTAATTGTTGTTGATTATTTGTAGCTGGTTCATTAGTTGTTGGTGAATCAGTAGCTGTGTTTTGATTAGATGGTTGTTCTACATGATCTGGACTAATTGATTGATTGGTATTTTGTGTACCAGTTGGTTGAGTATGTTGTTGTTGATCATCATTTGATGCATCATTTGTACTAAGTTGATTATTATTTTCATTTGCACTGTTTTGACCTTCATTAGTATTATTATTAACATTAGAAGTAGGAATTGCATCATCATATTGAGTTGACGTTGTAGTTTGTTGTGCAATATCATTTGTATTATCAGAAGTTTGAACTGAAACTAATCCACTTTGTAAATTTTCATCACTATTATTTGTTCTAACTGGTGATATGTTGGAAGTTCTATCAGCATTTCCATTATCTGATTCATCAATTGGATCTTCTATAACAGTCGTAGTAGCTGTAACTAAAATTGTTGTAGTTTCAAATGCTTGATCTGATTGTATGTTTGATGGTTCATCATTTGAGCTAACTAATGTATTAGTGGTAGGACTTTCACGATAATTGCTTGAAGTTTCTAAATTCAGAGTCAATAATAATGTTGATGTGGATTCTAGTGCAACCATTGAATTTCCTTTTGAAGACTCTTCTGAATAGGTATTAACATATGTCAAGGATGATGATGATGATGATGAATTACCATAGTAACTAAAGGACAGTGGTAAACTTTCAGATACACTTGATGAAATAATAGTAGTTGAATCTCCTGATACAGTTGATGATAAATCACTTATACTTGTTGAAGAACTATAATCGTTGGTTGAAATATGTGAAGATGATGGTAATGAAAAAGTAGTTGGATCATAATCAGGTGCAATCAGCGATAACCAATGTCTTGAACTTTGTGATGATGATACAGTAGCACTAGGATAGGTTGATGAAAAAGTGGTTGGATCATAATCAGGTGCAATCAGTGATAACCAATGTTTTGAACTTTGTGATAATGAAGAAGATAATACAGAATCTGTAGGATATGAAGATGATGATGATACAAAATCAGTAGGATAAGATGATGAAAAAGTGGTTGGATCATAATCAGGTGCAATCAGTGATAACCAATGTTTTGAACTTTGTGATGATGAGGAAGATAATACAGAATCGGCAGGATATGATGATGATGATGACACAGTAGCACTACTATATGTTTGACTTGGTATAAAAGAACTTGAATATTCACCAACACTTGATGAGCTATCTGGTTCTGATAATAATGATGAAGATGAAGTTGTAGGTATTGAATAATATTGTGATGAAAAGTCTGTAGTTGAAATTTCAGATTCTGGAGCAATTGTAGATTTTATAACAGATGAACTTGATTCTGGTGTTGAATAATTACTATAATATCCTTGAATTGATGAACTATAAGTAGTAGATTTAGTATGTGACAGTTCAGGACTTGATGAATACAAACTGGAAAACTCTGATGATTGTATAGTGGATTCTAAATCAGATATACTAACTGGATCAGACGAAGATGACATTATATAACTTGAAGAATATGTACTACTAGATGGATAAACTGATGTAATGATTGATGATGATTCTGATGGTGATGATTGTGAAGTAGATGCAGAGGAAAATTCAATTGATGATGTGGATGATTGTGAAATTGATATAGAGGAATATTGAATTGATGATGTGGATGATGAATAACTTGAATAATAATCAATACTTGAGTCTGGTATAGAAGTTGATTCAGTTGAACTTGACATTTCATATGATGAAGATTGTAAAATGGAGCTTGAAATTATATCACTTTCTGAATTGGAAATGACACTATTGGAAACAATTAATGTTGATGAGTCAATAACAGATGTTGTTGGAGTTTCATCTGATGAATAAATAAAAGATGATGTTGCAGTTGGATATGATCTGTAACTGGAAGAATAATCTTGAGAAGTAGTACCTATTGTATTATCATTTGATTCAGATAATGAACTAACAGTTGATGAAAAATCTGTATATATAGACTCTGTTGATTCTGTTGAACTAACAAGCGATGAAATAAAACTTGGATAACTAGATTCATATGGAGAAACATAGCTAGATGTAGTTGATACAAAACTTGTATCAATAGAAGTCTCTGAATATGATGTAGTGTTGGAATAACTTGATGTTTCAATACAATTTCCAAACAAATCTCTTTTACATAATGAAGTTGGTTCATCACTTGATATCGGTAAAGATGAGACTGACAACGTTGAAAAGCTTGAAGACCATGAATCTTGACTTGACGTTGTTGAAGAGAAATCTAATGACTTTCCAGTTCTTGAAGTTCTTGATCTTGACCTTGACCATGAAGATCGTACCTTTGAAGATGCTAAACCTTCTGATAGTGAAATGGAACTAACAGTATTTGAGAAAGATGAGGATTCAGTTGGGTAAATTGATTGATCTAAACTTGAAGTTTCAGTTGAAGATACTGAATAAGAACTTGAATCTGTTTTAAACAAACTGGTTGTAGTATAGAAATCACCTGCTAAATCAGTAGTTACAATCACAACAGCAGTTTCTGTTCTATATTCTCCGTCTGATAAATCAGTAAAAGTGGTAGTATAAGAAGTCAATTCATTTTTCGATTCACTATTAGAACTTGATTCCACATCACTTGATGAATCTGACAATGAAAATACTGAAGTTGGACCTGATGACGAAATTGTTGATGAATATTCTGGTTCTATTGAAAAAGACAGATACGAAGGTGTACTTGATGATATTGTTGATAATTCCATTGATGTTAAACTTGAATAAATTGAAACATCTGAAATAGTTAAAAATTCTGCACTATCTGAAGTGGTAATTGGTGATGAATATGAATCCAAACTAGATTCAGAACTACTGAATGACGAAGTATATAAACTTGAAGAAGATTCTGGTAAACTAGTTGACAAAGAATCAAATGATGGTGATGAATAATACAGTATACTTGAGAAACTTGGGGTTGGGCTTGGTTCAAGAATTTGAACATAATCGATTGAATCATTAAATGATATCTTTGTAGTAGTATATGTATAATCCCCTGTCCAAGTTAAAAACTCAGTCTCTGTTGTATGAACAGGAACAAATTCAATTACTTCGGCAGTTCCACCAATTGATGCTGTAATTGTTGAATATGAAAGCATATAACCAACATATGTTCTAGTAACCGTCTGAGTTGGAATAGGAACATTAACTATAACTTTATCTGTTGCAACTAAAGAATTTATTTCTGTAAATGAAGTAGTCATACTTCCCAAATATGTCACAGTTTCTGTTGTAGTAGTATGAACTGGATCGAATTCAATAACTTCAGCTGTACCTCCAATTGATGCAGTAATAGTAGAATATGATGTTGAGATACCAATGTATTGACTAGTTAATGTCTGTGTTGGAATTGGTTCATTTATAATAACTTCATCGGTTCCAACCATTGAATCTACAATTGTAGTAAAGGTAGTTATCTCACTTCCCAAATATGTAGAAGTTCTGGTGATAGTAGCATGAGGATTAAAATGAACTATTGTATCAGTTTCTCCTGGTGGATTTATTAATGTTGTTGCTGAACTAAGGGAACCAGTATAAAATGACCAAACAGTTTCAGTTGGGTTGTTAGGATATTGAACAATAACAGAATCAGTATATGAAGGTGGATTTGATTTAGTGATATAATTAACAATTGACCCACTATAAAATTCTGAAACAGTGGTGGTAGGGTTGTATGGATATTCCACTACAACAGAATCAGTTTGTAAAGGTGGATTAGTTAATGTAAAAATGTCAATTGTTGTTCCGTTATAAAACCTACTAGTTGTAACTGTTGGATTATATGGATATTCTATAATAACAGAATCAGTCTGTAATGGAGAATTGGTTATTGTAATTGTATTAACTTCTGCACCCATGTAAAATGATGAAATAGTAGTGGTAGGATTATACGGATATTCAATTACAACTGTATCAATATTTGATGGAGGGTTAGTTTGGGTTACATAATTAACATTTGTTCCGGAGTAGAAAGTTGAAATTGTTGAAGTTGGATTATGAGGATAGTCAACTATAATTGAATCTGTATTACCAGGAGCAAAACTGTATGATAAAGTAATTAAACTAGAACCATTATAAAACTGTGTAACTGTATTAGTTGGATTTGGTGGATAATAAACATCAACTATATCGGTATTTTGAGGTCCAAAACTATGAGTAATACTGGTTGTATATGAATCACTCCAAAATTGTGTAACCGTAACTGTAGGATTTGGCAGATCATAAACATGAACAATATCTGTGGATCCAAATCCATTACTTTCTGTAGATGTATATTGAACACTTCCTGAATAGAATTGGGTAGTGGTAACTGTAGGATTTGATGGGTAGAATACTTCAACTGTATCTGTTTCCCCTGGAACATTGGATGCTGTGATGGTAGTAGTATATGGGAAATTCCAAAATTCTGTAGTAGT